>JAITYT010000249.1:175067-194498 GCA_025433975.1 Liostenogaster flavolineata | reverse complement strand
TGATATATATATATATATATATATATATATATATATATATATATATATATATATTGTAAAAAATATTTTCTTGTCTTTGTAGAAGAAGAAACGAATTTATGGGTGGGATCTGATAGAGATTATACATACGATGAATTACTCGTCAGAGTATTCAATATCATGAGAGAGAAAAATCCTGATATGGTAGCTGGGAAAAAACAAAAGTTTGTTATGCGTCCACCTCAAGTAGTACGCATAGGAACGAAAAAAACATCGTTCGCCAACTTCACAGAGGTATAAACACTTATCTTTTACATATTGTCTCTGTCTCTTTGTAACTACATTTATTTCATATTTATATAAAAAAATATTTTGCATATAAGTATGAAACACGTGATACAAAAGCAAGGGTGATTTTAATAATTCGCTTCAATTTTGTTTCATAGATATGTAAAACATTACACAGACAACCTAAACATTTACTTGACTTTTTATTGGCTGAGTTGGGTACCAGCGGTTCGGTAGATGGTAACAGTCAACTTATTATTAAAGGCCGCTTTCAACAAAAACAGATTGAAAACGTTCTTAGGAGATACATCAAAGAATACGTTACCTGCCATACTTGTCGTTCACCGGATACTATCCTTCAAAAAGACACTAGACTATTTTTCTTACAGTGTGAAACTTGTGGCTCTAGGTGCTCGGTAGCTAGTATAAAATCTGGATTTCAGGTAAGTTTTTGTGCATATGCGAAAACTATCATCGATATCATAAATTCTACAAAGTTCTGGTCTTATCTAATGATTTGTGTATTTTAGGCTGTCACAGGAAAACGTGCTGCCATTCGAGCGAAAACTGCCTAAGAAATTTCTTACTTTCCTTCTATATCGATTCCATCTTCTTTTAATTCTCATAGATTGTCTTATATTGGAAAAATAATTTTCCTTTAATTTATTGTGTCAGTATACATCTCATAAAATTCAAATTACAATCTACATGCACTATGGATTATTAATATGTTATTTAATTTTCAAGTCACAGATATTAAACATATGCAAATAGGTATGTTTGAAAAAAAAAAAGAAGAAAAAAATTGTATTTAGTATGCATTCTTGTATGTATTCTTATTTCTCATATTGAGTTATACAGATGAGTGATGTGCATTGCGACTCTTATAGATACTATGTATTTACTGATCATCAAGAAAATGAAAATAATTTGAGATTATATTTAAGCTAAGCACATTACTTATCCATTTGCAACATATAATGTCTTGTATAGGAAAAGCTGTTTAAAGATAAAAAGGTATGAAGTACCAGTTGTTATAAATACAACTAAGCAGGTAACAGTTCATTATGTTATTTGCATATAAAATTTATAACTTAGATCAAATTTACACCAGTGTATCATACATAGCAGCAGGAGTGAAGAAATTATTCTTATATTGTACTATGTTTTTAAAATAATCATTGGTCACATGAAATAGGATAAATTCTACCATCATTAATAGAATCATTTCTTAGATAATTTATTCAATTGTATTTACTAGATAATAAATTTATCTAGAAGGACCTTGTGATTTTTTTGAAGATCCTTCAGATCTACATAAAGACACCAATAAATTCGTTATTATTATGGAACAAGTTTTAAGCACGGATGAAAATTTAAAAACGTTTATAATTTACTGTGTCATTAATTTGTTTCAATATGTCTAATATTATTCTGCTAAGTGATTAATCATAAGATATATTACCAAACATAAATAGCATGTTTTGCAAGCATTCTATTCATAATGAATGTTGCATAAGAATTTCACAACGTAATTGAAAAATAGAAATAACTTTTGAAATATGTTCATTATTATACTTAAACGAAGATTATATTGGTGTAAAATTTAACTCATTTTAATTTAAATATTAAACATAGAAAGAGTGCAATATCAGTCATATTAAAATATAACAATATTTAAAAAACAACAAATAAATTTTTACACGGTGGATATTTTTTAAATACTTATCAAAGAATTTTATATTATTTATGTACCGATGAAATTATTATGTAATCGAGTTACTATCCGTTGAGCACAGAGTGTTCATGAAACGTCATATTTAAGAGCAGAAAAGTTTTATTTACATAAATTTAAATAACAGATTTATGAATATTGCATTTGATAATTAATCAACAATAAAAATAACTTTAAAAATTGGTTTAGTAATTTTAATTTATACATCATTCAGTTGCATCAAAAGTAAATCCATATAAATACCTATATTACAATATGTACATTTTCATGTTTAACTTTCCCAGAAAGTTTATTATATCATCAATAATTAGACGTCTAAAAGTTCCATTGCCTTTTTCGTATCGTATCCAATGAAGTTTAAAATATTCAAGTACTTTATTAATAAAAATTGAATAAAGCTACGCAACCTGTAACAATAAGTTGTATTGTAAGAAAAATTTCATGAATTTTTAGAAACGTGTTAATAATCCAACAATGTGTTAAATAGTTTAATCGCGCTATTCGCAATTTACATACCATAATTGAGTTTCAAATTGCACTCTACTCGCGTACTCCATAATATATTTATTAATCGTCATCTTCGCCACTTTATACTTTCCACGGACCGCGACTTTGGCCATTAATTTATATCTATTTACAACATTTCCATGATCTTTCGTAATAGCACGTATCGTATTTAAATTCCTGAAAAATAATAATTAACGTTTTACAAAATAAAAACTATTAATATTACGTATGATGAATCTTACAGGTATTTATATATAAAAATTTAACCTGATAATGAGCAACATAGTTTTGGGCATGTTTTTTAATGCTGTTGAAATCTTATCGAATTGTTTTTGAGCTTGCTGTGTCATATATTCTTCCGATGTAAATTTTCCTTTATCAGCTTTTACAATTGAACCCACAGAATAAGGTGATTGCGTTAACATTTCTGCTAAAAGTATGCTATCTAAAAAAATAAAATTATGTACGATAAGAAATCATTCTTTTATAGTTTAATACAAAAGATTTTATGCTGGTGGAGATATAACACTACCTTCTACCTGTAACTCTTTTCCATATTTTTCCAAAGATTGATTATCCTTCAAAACTAAAGCTTCCCAAAATTTACATAAATTAATTCTTATATTCTCTGGTAAAAATTCATATAGGCCATGATCCAAAATAACTATTTGAGATTTTTTATCTGTTCCTTTTCTAACAAGAACTATAAGTATAAAAAATATATATTAATTTAATGCCTCGTTACACCTTGAAAAACTAAAATGAGAGAAAATGATGAAATTATCTATTTTATTAATCATATTACTATTGCCAGGATGAGGATCAGCATGTACGAATCCTGTGTGAAATATTTGATCTGCCATTATAGTAATTAATTTTGTATCTATGTCACGAATATCCAATCCTTGCTTCTTTATAGCATCGATATTATTTATTTTAACACCGTCGATCCATTCAGTAGTAAGAATCGTCTGGAACGTGCGAAATTTAAAAAACATTTGCGTATGCAAATATACATATTTTTTAAAAGAATATTACGAATTTTATTTCATTGAATTCAGGTTCAAATTTTTAGCTTATATTTCATACGCAGTAACGACTTGACAACAAGTCAACACTTAAAAAATCAAGCGATCTCTCTATTTTTATTCTTATATAGTATTAAATATGAACGAACTTTTGTACTAAGGTCCCAATAAATTTCTGGTACATGCACAAATCCATACTTTTTGAAGTTTTTCGCACACCTTTCGGCATTCTTTCCTTCTATTTCAAAATCTAATTCTTGAGCTAAAGTTTCATATAATTCCTAAAATTGAATAACAAAGAAAAATAAATATTCGTTGGGGCTTGTAATACTTCAAATGCATTTCATACTTACATCTACTACCCAATGTAAATCAAATTTAGGATGTATAGCTGTAACAATTTTTAACAAATAATTTAACATTTTCATATCAGTTTTATATCTGTCCCTAAGGTCAATGTATTGTACTTTGATAGCTACTGGATTACCATCCATTGTTTCACCTTTATAAACCTTAATAATTAATAAAAAAATTTATGCGATTTTAATAAAAGTCATAGATACTTTTAATTTGAAGTAAATACCTGTGCCAGACTAGCTGCGGCAACAGGCTCTGGATCAATTTTACGAAATACTTCTTCAGGTTTCTTTCCAAATTCTTGCATAAATAATTCTTCTACTTCGTTCATTCCACGCGTTAAACACTTATCCTAAGTAAAAGAAATACTTATTTATTTATAAAAAATTTTGTATTCGTTTTATATTAAACGTACCTGTAATATCGTCAAAGAATCGATATACTCTTGAGGTAAAATATGGTTAATAGCAGCTAGACCTTGTCCAAGTTTTATAAATATTCCTCCGTTTTGCAAACATCCTTTAATAATGCGATTAGCTGATCTTTGATGAATTTCTGATGATGTATACCCGATCATCGGTGCGATCCAATAATCCATGGATATCACTAATCCTATCCTAAATGATCTTAAAAATCTAATCGTACTTCCAGCCATGGTTTGCACATATTTTTTTTCTTTTGGGTGCAAATATATATAAGTACCACCAAACATGGCCAATCCTATTTATATTTAAAAATTACGATTAGAAGAATTGGAAAATCTACAAGTATTAAAATTGAAAAAGCAAATGCATACCTCCGAAACTGTATTTTAACATTCTCATTATATCAGAATGTTTTGTAAATTTTGATCCTAATCGTAATATGAATGCCTATAATTTGTAGCCTTCTTCTCACCTTTTTTCTTACAATAACATAATAATGCTACAACATAATAATACGTATACATATAGTTATTTTAGATTTCTGACATATCGCTATACATGTTAATGAAGTAGATTATACGTATTAAATAGGGTACGATTAAAATCAAATAAGTGACATGTTAAAAATAATCGTAGTAAAAGCTGAAAAAACCATTTAAGCGATGTATTTTAACCCTTCCTCGTCAGAAGTGCTAACAATGTAAACTGTATTATCTTTCTTTCTCATCGTTAAATAAAAAACAAACGTCGTACAAAATTATTGTTGTTTAATGTAATCTAATCTGCAAAAAAAAGAAATTTGATAAAAGGATAACCTTGATAACAGTAATTTCGATATATCGATAAATATATAGCTATCAAGAAATTTGAAGAAACTTTGCCTCCTCTTTTTATTTAAATACAAAGTATAGCAGTGATTTTTACAAGATTCACACATATTTACGTAATCACGAGAGCGATTTAGTTAGTCATTATTCTCATACATGGTTAAATTAGCGTAGATTTGAAAATTTTTATCCACATGTCAGCGTAGCTATATATAAAAACATTATGCGTCACGGAGTACGTACATATTTGTTATTTACATATGTAGGTACACGCGACTGTACTAACCTTTTTATCGGTACATACGATGTCATGCACGGTGGTTTAATATGTTGAATTTTCGTAAACTTTTTCCAAATAAAAAATGTTCCGTGATAGGAATGGTACACGTCGGTGGACTTCCCGGTACTTAAGATTACTTATTACTTACATTTGATTCTCTTAGTTTTACATAACCGTATTAAGCGACGAATTTACAAATCATAATCCACAAATTGCTGTGTGATGACGTAAATTAATAATTTTAAATATTTATTATATGACAAATTATCATAAAAACGTATTATGTTGTAGATTAGCTCATTTTAAACGATTAATAATAAATTTTTATATATAAGTTACGTATCTTATAACTTTTTACGTAGAATTTTTATTAGTATATTTACTCGGTTAAGACTAGTGTGATTAATTAACTGAGATTCCCCCAGGTACTCCCAAATATAACGGCAGTGTAAAACAGATAATAAAAGATGCGATAAGAGATGCATCGATTTATAAGGACTGTCGTATAGTAAGTTACATCATTAATGTATTCTATGCCGTATATTTCCTTAAAAAAATTCTTTGTATTTTCTATCGTGCGTAGGATGGTATCCTAGTGGAAAACATGCACGACGTACCATACGTTCGACCTACAGATCTAACACCGGAGACCACAGCTATAATGACTAGAGTGTGCGCAGAGATTAAAAGAATAATACAAGAAGAAATGGCTTGCGGCATTCAGGTATTATTTTCTAAAGTACATTGGCACAGCAAACAAAGACCCACGTGTACAAAATCGATCTAACGTTTCTCCATTATTTTTTTTAAATCAAATAAATAGATTTTAGCAGGTTGTAACAAAGAGGCGATGGCTGTTGCAAAAGCTGTAGACTTTAATTTTATTAGGGCAGAAGGATATGTATTTTCACATGTTGCCGATGAAGGTTTCACCGATGCCTGCGCAGGAACGTTACTTCGTTATAGGAGACAAATTGATGCCGATAATATTCTTATATTTACAGACGTTAAGAAGAAACACAGGTAAATATTATTTTTAAGCTTTGAGGTATATTTTACGTATTTTGGAAACATATTAGCCAGCCAGTACTAGAATATTCAACGACATTAATTCTTTACAGTTCTCATACCGTCACGCAGGATGTGAGCTTATCGGAGACTGTTGAAGCTGCGGAATTTTTTCTTACCGATGGAGTTGTACTAACGGGTTCCTCTACGGGTAGTCCAGTGGATATAGAACATCTTGAAAGTAAGTGCTCGCAAAGAAATTTATATTTAGTAATTCGCTTTGGATACTATCGATAAACATTGAAAGATAAAATTTACGTCATACAGAAGTTAAAAAAACAGCAAAGGGACCCGTACTTATTGGATCTGGAGTATCCTTAAGTAATATCGAAAAGTATTTATCCTCGGATGCTGTAATTGTTGGAACGCATTTCAAGATCGGTGGAAAGTGGGAAAACGCAGTTGCGAAAGAAAAAGTTGACGATTTCATGATAAAATTAGAAAAAGTACAATGCGCGAAATAACAATATTTTGTGCCAACTAAACGTTATCGCGTAAGAGCTGTGAGCTATAAAGAGCTATGCAATTTTTAGGTTAAAGATAATTCAATATTTTTGTACGATTAGCTTTGCGTATCGTAGCCGTTTCTACAATGTATTCTTCGCGCGATGTTCTTCGTTTCTAAAACTACGTAAATGGGCGTAAAAGTCTTCTGAATTGCGGTAGTGTCGCCGGACAAAATTATCGTAACATTAGCAGCGAAGCGTGTTAATGTCGAGCATTGACTCGTGGTAGTCGATATTAAATAATCATCAATATGCCCAATATGGCAAATGCCTTGTGGCTGTTGTTCTTCTACCGTCCTCCTCCACCGTTCGCCATTGGTGTTTGTTTCTTTCTTCCTAGGGTTATTTCCTACTATCTCACATTTTATTCCATTTCTTATCGTTTTCTTTGTTACCAAAGTGTCCATATATGGTATGAAATCCTTCGTTCTCGAATTTAAAGCAATGCCTAATAAAAAATAATAATAACGAAGCGCTAATAACGGTAATCTAGGATTCTTCGAAATAATTCTGTCGGATGACAGAACTCGAATAATAAATTTCATCACGGTCGCTCGATAAAAAGTGGACGTTACTTAATCGAGAAACGGTAAGAAAGAACGTAACGATTTATACAATTAGAAATTCTAATCTCCTACAGATTACAGTTTTACTTCTTTGTTTCGTAGCGTTTTTTATCATCTCGATTTCTTTCGACGATCTGTTCAATCGCCAATCGACGAACTGTGCAATATGATATATTAAATCGTTTAATAAGAAATGTCGGATTTCTCATCACTCGCGAATTGATTGCTGAAGTGGTTGGATGTGTGTTTAAAAGTTTAAAAATAAACTTTTCTTTTTCTTCAAATAATCCGACATTTTATATTACACGACCTAATACGAAGTGCTTGCAATCGGAATAATTTTATTTATCTTTCTTTTTTTTTTAATAGAAGACGAATAATTTACGTTCATCGATATTTCTCTATGACGGTGCATCATCGGTGATGTCATAAAGGATGTCGTAAAAAGAAACTTGTACTTTTGAAACGTAGCTCCGTTTTGAGTGTCACTGACGAACGACGTAACCGTTGCTATCAAACGATGTAGCAGGCACCGTTTATTGTGTAGTTACGTTAAAAGCTAACTTATGTACTCCATACACGACACTACGATAAAAGAAAATCGCATTGGTGTGTTTGCTACTGCGGAATTGATATATTTTCCGGATCAGTTTTATCGCGCGCATAAATTTTTTTTTCTAATACTAGATAAAGCTTCGCGTCTTTTCTGAAAAATCCGATTCGAAAAAAGGACGGTTACTATCAGTTTTTAGATCTTTACCGTAGACACATCGACGAGAGAAAGCAAACAAAGCCATCTAACAATCCTAGAGAGAGAGAAAGAGAAAGAGAAAGAGATAGAGGACGGGAGGGAGGGAAGAAGAGAGGGAGAGAGAGAGAGAGAGATAGCAAATTCACACAGCTCCCACCGTTAGAAGAGCGACCAGCAGTAGCAGCAGCTGTTCGCCCAGCTGAACGTCCCCCCACCCCCACTATACTCGTTCAACAACGGCACAAAAGATTCGGGTGCCCGACCCAATCGTTTTTCAATCCTAGAAAAAATCAATCTCGTTGATGTCGTCGTCGTAAATCATCTGTAATATCATTTAAAAATATCAACGAAATAAAAAAAAGTATCTCGATATGTTTAACAATTTCCGCTGGATTTTTTTCCATCGTCCATTATTACCTCCAACGGTTCAGGAACGAGTCAACGGTACTTTGCATCTATGATCGTCTTCGTATGCGACTTCGTTCAGTCCGGATTTCTCAAAGATCGTTCGTTTTTCGAACGACGTCTCTCGTGAGAATCGGCGCGAGTCCTATCCAAATTCGTCTAATAGTCGAAAGATCGGTTCGAAAATAAGCGAGGAATCGATGGACAGGTAGGCTAGCAGGTAGAAAAAGAAGAAAAGGCGTTAACGCGAAAAATGAATCGTACGACGAGCCGATCCATCGGGGCTCGACTTTTCTTTCGATCCTTTTTTCTCCCGCACGCTTGTAAACTCGACGCGACTAAGCGAAACTCGCGGTTTGTGGAAGCAACGTAGCTCCATAAAGAGACCGAATCGATCGGTCTGCTACGGGTATAGTCCTGATGATAATCGGTCGTCGTTCCCCTCCTCCTCCTCTAACGTTAGATCCAAGGAGGCAACAACTTCTATCTCGACGAACCATCCGTCCATTAATCCACCCGACCGTTGTTTTACGGTCGATCGTTGTTTTTCATATTATCGAATCTTCCTCGATTCGTCCCGCGATCTTCGATTGCGCTTTTACGTGCTTTACGGGCGTTCGCTCGGGGGAGAAAAAGATGGAAAAAAGGAAGAGGAAAGACGACGAAAGAAGGGAAGAGAGAGAGAGAGAGAGAGAGAGAGAGAGAGAGAGAGAGAGAGAGAGAGACACGTAGAAAGAAAGAAAGAGGAGAGAACGAGGAAGAGGGAGAAGGAGAACGATCTTCGAAACGCGCATCGTCGAAATACTACCACGTAAGAAGCATAGTCGGAGATCGATGAAGACACCCTTTTGTCTACGCGACGATATACACTCCTGTCGTTGTTTGAAATCTACTCCCTGCTCGCCCCTTGCCTCCCCGCGTCACCCATCGCCGTCTTCCCTCTCGTCGCAACCCTCTGCTTCTCCGTGCTCCTCGACTCCCCTCCCCGCCGTCGCCGTCCCCCCTCACGGAACCCCTCTCGCCGTCACTGCCACCCCGGCACCATTCTGGTTTATCCATCGCTGTCCCCTTCCTACCTACTCTCCCTACTCTCACCCCCTCCACTACTTCGTTCTCCTCGGTCGGTCCGTCTCCGTCGCTCCCACGCGTCTCCTGCTCGTCGCTGTCGGCAACTTCCCCCACCACTTGGACTCTCCTCTACCTCCGCGCTCCCCTCGATCCCCCCTGCTTGCATCAACCCATCGGCTTGACTACCCAGCCAGCCAGCCAGCCAGTCGAAATCAGCTGACGACTGCTACTGCGGGCAGTTGCTACCACGGCTCCTCAAACGCAACATTGTTCAGGTGAGCGAATCGCTCTTTTCGCCCTTCGAAATTCTCCTTTTTATTTGCATCTTTCTTTTCATCCGGATATCTCTGTCTCTCTCTCTTTTTTTATATTCTTCCTTTTTTCCGACTCCTTTGTTATGCCTACCTGTTTTTGTTGTACCTGTCTTCGTTTCTTTCTTTCTCGTTCTCTCGCTATTTCTCTCTCTCTCTGTCTCTCGCAAGAATAATCATCGACGAACAGCCGACTGCATTACTACTTCCTCGCGATTCGAGGAACGACAAGGTCCTAACGAGGGTTACGAGGAACTCGTAGGACGTGTCATCGTTCGTCGTCGGTCTTCCGGGGCTTCTTGTGCACGGAAAAGAGACGAGAAAGGCGAAACGGTGTTTTCAACTATTTTATCGCGCGACTGGCCCTTCGTTCGACTAATCGTGCTCTTACGTGATGATGAGCGCGCGCGCGCGCGCGCCTATATTACTCGTGTATACACCACGCAGTGAGTGAGTGAATGAGCGAGTGAGTAAGCTTTCGGAGAGAAAGAGTACGTGCGTGTGCGTGTGCGTGTACGTAGCTCGAATCTTCGTGTGAGATCGCGTCCATAAATACACTTGCGCACGTTTATATTAAACACATACGCGCGTACGTACGTGTGTACGCACACACGGAGGCGCGCGCACATCATTACGGATACGTTATTACTGCATCGAGGAAAACTACTCGAGGTATTCACGTCACCGTCTTCCACCAACGAGAGTACGTTCAAGATCAAAGTCGTCGCTGTCATCGTCGTCGTTGTAATGGTAGTGGTACGACAGCGATATTAGCGTTTTCGTCGTCGTCGTCGTCGTTGCGTCGTTTTCTCTCGAAAGTTTCTTCTTTGCTATTATTTCAAAGGACAAAAAGACGTTCGTTCCGTCTTCGTCGCTCTCTCGCGAAAGAACTCGTCTTGATCATAGCTATTGGGCGCAACGAGAAATTCGTCGTTCCTTCCATCCTCCTATCACGGAGCTTTCGAAGATTTTCGGGAGGAAAACTTTGCGGATGAGCGCCTTTTCGAAGCGGTTGATGCCCTTTGGTTGTGCGCGCTGCCAAGGAAATACGACGGAACCTCCATTATTCGAACTAACAGAGAGACCTTCGGGTGGTCGTCTTTGGATCCGACCAGTTCTCGACGAATACTCGTACTTGGAGAAAATCAAATCGACGAAAATACGTCGATCCCGGGTCTATCCTTTCACGAGGCGAGGAAAGAAATCGAGAAAAATGCAACGACTCGTACGTACCTCGGAGCTTCCTCGCGCATGACTGGCCCAGAGATTAAGACACTTTTATCACTTTTGGGCGAGGGAACGATCGGAGTTGGAACGGCATTTAAATATTTATTTTTACTCCGATAGAATCTCGTACTATCGATGTCGTATTTTTCTATCTTTTTTTCTTTCGTTCGTTCGACGACTCTTAAACATTTTCAATGCTTCAATTATTTCGCGTCTTATTTCGTGCTGCTAACGATAAGGTGCTTCCCTTTCGTCGGCATCATTATGCTCCGCTACAACCGTCACTTTCGTGCTGCGTCGTCGTTACGAAAGGAACTAATTATTATAAGAGATATCGTATCGCGTAGGAAGATTGCGATATCGCGGGAGATTTCATTGTTCGAACGTGAGGTTATTTCGATTCTCGAAATAGTCCTCGTCGATAGAAATAATAATTTCGGCTGACGATCGGCAAGGTCGACGCCGAGAATTCAATGGATCGATAGAAATAATTCTTTATCCGTGGATATCGTCGTGATTGCATCGCGTAATAACGACGTCACTTTGAAAGAGACACTTTATTCGGCTAGTAGAGCACTCTCTCGAATGATAGAACGTTCTAACGACGGAGACTCCGCTATTCGTACGCTCTTCCTTTAATCATGTATGTCGGGGTCCCTGCTTTTCCCTATTCCCCTATTTCTCTCTCCCTCTATCTTCGTGTGTACGCTCGTGGATTCTCTTCTCGCGAATATAATACGTCTGGACATCGTTGGTTTCTACGTACAAAGAAGGTCGCGCAAACAGAAAGGCCGGCAAAACGCAAGCCCTTATAGAAGGGCTCTATTCCTTTCCTCGTCGTTCGGATCTGCTCCGATGAAAGGCGAGGAAGAAGATGAAGAAGTAGGAGGAGACGAAGAAGAGGAAGAGGAAGAGGAAGAAGAAGAAGAAGAAGAAGGAGAAGAAAGATACGACGTCCCTTCTTCTTCGTCTCCTCCTTCTCCTACCATCGAGGGAGGACATCGGTCGTTAGGTAGCGGTCAGGTAGAAAGAAAAGAGGGAGCGAGGTCGAGAGACTCGACCGAAGGAGGAATCGAGCCTCGTGGCATCGCGATGGAAGGAAAAGGCTCCAGGGACAAAATCTATATCGGGATGTATTTGGGAAGGAAGGAGGGTGATATTTCGTGGCTATCGAGTGTAGGAAAGGGTTTTTTTATTATTATTACGAACAATCGTCACAACATTCAGCAATTTTGATGGTGTAGCGAGTGTCCAACGATGCCCGGCTCGAGTGATTCATGGATGCAGTCCTTATCGTTAGTTTTCTATTCGATATCTATTTCGAAGGTCTTTTGGTTTGCACTTCTTCGGTAATCTGGTTATGTTGTCTTCGTTTAGTAGGTTCGATGCTATCTGGTTTGGGGTGGTTTGCTATTCTTAGGTCGTATTTTTCACTGAAGCGATTGGCTTCTTTCTTGATGGTGTTTATTTTGAGATCTTTGTGAATGATTGCATTGGAAACGTACGTACGTTGACGGCCTGGAGTGCCAATCGATACTATAACGTCCGAATTTGTTCATTCTAGCTCGAGCATCCCAAGTTCATCCCTCTACCGTTCCAACGAGAATATTCCAGCAAACTTTCGTTGCCTACGATCGAACTTGCGATTTAAGCTTTCGCGCGACCTTCGCCATTTATGGGAAGAACGCGACACGGTCGATCTCTGGCCGACTTGTTTGTTGATCGAATAGGTAGGAGGGGAGAAGAAAGGACAAGGGAGACGGACGACGATTCGAAAACGTACAAAAGTTTCATCCTCGTCGAGCTATTTCTTTCTCTAGTTTCAATCTGTTATATCGACTGTTTAAAGATATCGCGACGGATCAAGAAAAGCCAAACGAACGACCTTGAAATTTCAGTCGGGCGTTCAAATTCGAAAGTTCCACGACTTTCCATCAATTTTACAGTGGGATAATTCGTTGATGAACGAGAAGGATGCTCGAAGTAGCGGATCATGAATCGCGGTGATTTCTGAGAAACACGAAACGGTTATGTGCAAGTCCATGGCACCCTCTTTTCAGAGACAAACCGAATTTTCGATCGATCTTCTTTCGTCCGCTTCAATACAATTCTACAAATTAACCCAAACTCGACCACTGGTTTTAACAGTCGCTTATCAAACATTTTCGTTACTTCTTTCAAGGGTTTGCATCTTGCAAATACGTGGTTTAGCGACCACGGATCCCGAGCGGAGCACTGTGACTAGACGTTGCTCCCACTTATCCGCGTCAGATTCGTTCCCTTTGTCCTCTCGACTCTCCTCGACTGATTCCTGTCTCCCTTGCATCTCCAACGTCATTGGAATATTTATTTTTATTTTCCTTGTATTTCTGCGAAAGTATCTGTTTAGTTGGTCATTTCGTTGCTTCGTAACGTTTGTTTAAAATGACTTCGAAAAGAAAATATTAGCCATTAAATACTCGAACGACCGGCTAGTTATCGATGAGTATATTTGACTCTTGATAACGGAACATCGCGGGCTATTACTGTTAACGACGAAAGTCGTTTTCCTGATATTCTTATCGATTCGTTCGATCGAGGCTAGCGTAGCCACGTAAGAGACAGCGCGACTCCGCAAGAACACGTAGCCAGCTAGTTTTACCTTCGTATCGAACGCGCGTAATTACGTGTCGCTCGTCGTCGTGTGGAAAATTTCGATTTTTTTAATCGATCGGCGCGTTTTTCTTCTTTCTTTTTTTTATCATCGTAAGACGTCGCTTTTCCCAAAGCGCGTCCGTGCAGAGTTCGCGGCATTTTCGTATTTCGCGGTCCAAATAATTGCGTCGATTGCGCGTACGTATGACGTGCGCGCGCTCCTCCGTCGATTGTGCAATTTCGCTGGTTCACGAACGGCCCGTGAGCTAACGCTGCTATTTTTATGACGATTTTCTGCGTGCGCTCGCGTCTACCTCCACACCGCGCATACAAACATCGAGTTTGCGTATTGCACTTCGCGAAGTTGCATGGCGCGCTGAGCCATCATTCGTCGATCGCGTCGTGAACTCGTCTCTCCCCCGACCATTTCCACCTTCCACGAATTTATCGAGTCGTTCTACGCGATCGTTATCTTCGTCGATCGCAAGGAATCCCCTTGACGATTTACCGATCGCGCCTAGTCATTGCCTAGGCTTCTACGCGCCAATATACGCGTTAAGTTAAGTTTCTCTCTCTCTCTCGCTCCTCCCCTTATCAATTCGCCTCCCCTCTGTTTTTTCCTTGTCTCTTGGTGTCTACATACGTTTTTACGTTTCGCAAAAAAAAACCAGTGTCGCGAGTCCGACGAAAGATTTTTCAAGATATCGCGCGCCATTTTTCTTAACACTTTGCCGGCCGCTGTCACGTACGCGTGACTTCTTTTCGCAAGTGGTGTTGCTACTTTTAAAGATACTATTGGTTTCACTGTTCTCCTTTCCCAATTTGACAGATCGCCTTTCGTTAAAATCTTACATCACTACTACAATTCTATTAAAATTATGAAGTAGCAGAGTTAGTTAATAAGTTAGGTAGAAACGTTGTTACAATTTCTTTTTCTCGTATTTAGCTACTTTACAGACCGATAATCGTCATCTGTTCGATAATCGTATCGAAAATCATATCGATCGCCACACACGAAGGATAATTCAAAATTTCTATTTCGAGTTCTGAATTTCTTCAGATCGCTTGTCTCTAATTTTCTCGTGCTGAAGACTAGATCAGTGTTATTAGGGCGCCCTTACGTGCGCGTTCGAGGGATAAAAAAAAGACAACTCGCTATAAATACGCCATAGACAACAAATCCTAGAGGAGAAGCGTTCAGGCATCGGTCGATGCACGATGGACCAAGGAAAGAAAACGAAAAGGAAAGATATTTCTTTGTTCTCTAAATGCGGAGCGCCTTTACGTTACGCCGACCGCATCGAACGACAAATTTTCCCGCTGGTAGACGCCGCGGCATTTGATGACGCGTACTCTTACGTAAAGGATGTCATTATTATGTAATTTTCGAGATAAAAACAGAAACGCTTCTTTTGGCGCATGAACATCATCATCGCGATCGTCACGACGATGGGGAGTTCACGTCAGCTCGCACGCTCCTCGCATCGATTGGTTCAGGTTCTCGGTTTCGATAGCTAGGCGTCGCTCCTGGCACTACACACGTCGCTCGATCCAAAACGACACCAACGTGACACGCGATTCGTTTGACGGAACGTGCGAAATTCGATTGGCACGGCTCCTTTCTATGGATGCTTCCACTGTCTTATCTTCATCCCCGGTCGGTCATCGTTCGACCATTGACAAGTTCGCAGCACTCTAAAGAAGATCTCGATGAACCAGGAAGAGACACATACTCTTATAAACGTCCGATCGGAAGACTCCACAGTTTACAGGGGCATTTAAACTCGAATGTGGACCGATGGATGTTTCTATTTTTTTATCTTTATCTTTAATCGATCATCGTTCGATCATCGACGATTTTGGAGCGCTGTAAAGATGATCTCGACGAACCAGGAAGAAACATATACTCCCATAGACGTCCAAATACACTTCACGATTTATTGGGGCACCAAGATCCGAATGTAAACCGATGGATGTTTCTATTTTTTCATCTTAATCTCCAGTCGGTCATCGTTCGACCATCGACGAGTCTGGAACACTGTAAGGAAGATCTCGTTGAACCAAGGAGAGAGACATATACCCCCACAGACGTTCAATCGCAAGACTCCACGGTTTACAGGGGAACCAAGACCGATGGATGCATCTCGCTCCATCGAGCCGGTAATCGCGCGAACATTAGGTCGGTCGGTGGTCGGGGGTCGAGGGACGGAGGAATTTTCTAGGCAAGCCAAGAGAATTCGCTAAATTTAACGGGGAAGCCACTGGAAACGCTCGACCGATGGGACGGGCGCTTTGACATCGTCGTAGCTATCTGGTGATGGCCGTTCAGCTCGCCAAAAGCGTCGATCATCCGCTCGTAATAGACAAATATCGCCACTCTCTAGCCCCAAATATGATATAGCGATATAACGGAAGTATAAATGGATCGTGAAAGGTACCTCGATCACGAGTACATGCACTTGCCAAACAGTGGGATGCGGAATATCGCAACGCGTCACGCGGCTGTCCTTGCGATCCTCGTTGGAGCTGGACGTGTCGCGCAGCGTTTCACTTAGCAACGGATCGACTGACGATCGTCGCTGTCCTCGTGTGGTTCCAATCAGTCGAGCGCAACGTTATCGCGTGAAATCGTATTGTTTCGATCGTGCACGCGTACGATGTTCGACTCGTTCTACAAACTCGAACAAAATTGAGTCTTTGGGAAGCAGTCTTTCGAACGAAGTCCATCGCGTGACATCGGTCTGCGATCGGACAGCCTATCGAACCGACGGTGAATCTCAAGCGATTAAGAGTCCAACCGATTTCTCGTTGCGATGAAGAGCTTCTGTTTTCTCGTTTCGTTTCGTTGATCGATCGAAAGGAGCTTGTACCGTTTCCAGAGTTCTAGAAGCGTTCGGTAGCTACGCTCTGCCGATTTGTCGGACGATCGATCGACTCTCGATGCGTAGCTGGTACGTCGATCGGCAAAGTTAACCTTTTGACTCCCTACGTCGGCTATAATCGGCCTCCGTGCGACGACGCGCGCCGACTAACGCCGATTATAGTCGGCGCAACCATAACGGTACCGAGTCCGCTCGTGCGATCGTACGATTACGCGTTTCATCGCGTGTCGTGGACACGGATTTAATTCGTTTCCTCCGCTAAATAAAACGCGATGACTAAACGATCGTATCCAATGCGCTTACTGGATCGTATCGATCAAACGCGCTCGGTGATCGAATTAACCGCAGCGGGAAGGGTTAAACGAGATGGATTCAACTGGGATGTAGACTCGAGCTTCTTCTCCGCTCGTTTCGCATCGACTATCGCAAAAATTCGCGATTCTTTCGCGTCGAGTGAGATATCGTCATTCCCGTACGACGATCGATCGTCACGATGACTTTGAGGAAAAGACGCGGAAAAAAGTACGCGTAGAGCCACGTCACGCGTCAACGCACGAATGAAGTTTCGAATCGCTAGGATTCCCACTTGAGATTTCGCCTGAAATCCGAATTTCGACGATTTAATCGCTTCCTCTCCTCGTTAACACGAAGACAAGAAATTTCCGTCCGTGTCGCTGTCGTTAGATCTTAACGCTTTTAACGGGTTCACGAGGTGGTGTACCACCGGTGGTACAAACGGATATAATCGCAGCTTCTTTTTGGTAATTAAATTAGGGAAAGAATTTAATCGATCGGACGATCGATACCGTAAGGAATATATCTGGTGGCACGAGATCCGTTTTGAACTTTTTACGAATTTTCTAGAATTTTCTACGTACAGGCAAAGAACTCGACGACGTAATTACGATCATGGTAAGAATTAGGCACGACTTAGATCCCGTATTAATTCACTGTAATAACGCGTCAGTATCGCTCGATTTTTCTCTCGAAGTCGCGCGTCTCTCGTACGTACGACCCTCGATTATTTCAATTCTTACGCGTGTAATGAAAATCAATATTGACACCGGACAACGGACAAATTTTCCTCCCCTTTTTCTTCACGATCGACGAGTCAAGAAAGAAAAGAAATCGTTGACGCAGATTCGAAGATGGAGAGAAAGAAGCGGAAAGCGACGAAGAGACAAGGCGATCGTGTCGTAACGTTTCTCTCCCTCTCTCGATCTTCCGCAGGCAGGATTTTCGAAAAGACGATATCTCGCGAAGACCCTTGTTATTGACGCAAGTCGCTCGCGTGGGTCACCGAACTTCACATGGCAACGTGATTTATGGGATGGACAACGGCCGGCGATCTGCGCTAGTACACGTAAACGTACACACGGATGGATGCGTGGCTTCTTTGTGAGCTCGAATATAAGCGGAGTTGGAAACACGCGACGATGCCCGTCATAGACAACGTGGAAAAAGGCGTGGCGTCGCCGCTCTTCGTTTTGTTCCAAAGTGGTCGGAGCCTACGAACGTAATCTCGATCGACGAGGAAAAAGACTCGATGGAAAAGCTCGAAAGATGATTTGTCGTCTTTCTTGCTCGATCTTTTCGATTTTTCTTTTTTTTTTTTTATACAATCGTGAACTTAGTCGAGAGCTCATTGACCAAGTCTCCATTATTTCGAAGAAGAAAAAGACAATCGAAGGAGAACCCTACCTTCTATCGATACGAAAACGACTAGCCGCGACTAGAGCAGAGGGACGCGTTCTTTCGTCACGATCGATCTACCTCCTCGATATTAATCCTTATCGGCGTCTTTCGCAACGATTTTTCTTCTCCACGGCGTTATCTGTGCTCTCCTGCCTTTGTTTAGGCTTCTAATGAAGGCAACGCGTGGTCGAACGCGCCTTTGTTTCTCGATCTGAGAAAGAGGGAAGGGGTGCCAAACTCGCGATTTTTCTTTTTAATTTCTTTTAATTTCCAACGAATTGTCACTGATTTGTGTATGTCGATAGATCTTCGCAACAGTTTTTTTTTTTTATAAAAACAACATAAAAAACAACGTTTTTTCATTTAAAAAAAAACCAAATGACTTTCCGAACAGTCTACAACGTAATGCATCGATATTACGTACATCCAATTACGCTTTAGTATTACGTTCTAGAAGAACGTCGAATGATATCCGATCATCGACTGTCTCGCTTAGCTTCTTATTTACTTTCGAAATAAATAAGCGTAAGTAGGTTAAACTCATAGGTATCGAACGATTTTCCTTTTGAAACTTGCGTTTATTACGTCGCAAGCGTGTTCGTCGTTTCTACGTCGAATAAATCGAATTGTAAATCACGTTTCGTGCATCATCGATACGATTCGAATAAAAAGCGGAACGCGAGACTGGACGATCGGTATCCGAAGTAGATGGAAGAAGACGAAATATGCAAAAGTCGTTCGAACGACGGTAACGAAAGGTGGAAGTTGTAATAGAAGGGTGAAAGGTTGCGGAAAAATGTCAGAATTCGATCGAAGAACGTCGAACGAAATTCGAATGGCTTGCTTGACTTCGTATTTATTGGGTTGCTCGGAAAATCTCCGCTGTTGGTGT
>JAITYT010000249.1:147139-157875 GCA_025433975.1 Liostenogaster flavolineata | reverse complement strand
TTTTTTTTTTTACATCAGAGTGAATTACGCTTTGATTTATAAGTTCTATCACTTAACATTCTTTTTCTTTTCAATATCCTAATTTTGATGTAACTCGTTCAATTTCGCTACGAAAATATGCAATCCTTCGCATTAAATGAAAGAAGACCTAAGGGATAAAAAGAATCGAACACGGAGAAATTAATTCAAATTCAATCTCAGTTTTATAACCGAACTTATTTACAATTCACGATTTCTAAAATTTATGCAAGCGATTCTGATAAAATACGAATTACTTCATATTATCAATTCCACGTAACATATAATGAGTGGCAAATAATAAAGTATGTCGAACAAGTAATAAAAACCACTGCACTTTCCAAATTCATGCTCTTGTGCACGATTGACACGCCAGATAGGTGAAAGATAAGAGAAAATTTCAAAATGTCGGCAATGGGTGACGTGTAGCCGGACAGTTTACTTTCGGTCATACGATTTAAGATCGTATTTACTTGCAAGATGGAATATTTTAAAAGCAGTTTAAAGTCTGTTTTAGGTACTACTGTGCCTGAAAATCAACCATCGGCAGCCGATACAGTACGTAACGATGTATTAGATGAATACTTACATTCCGGAACATTCATTTAGGTTCAACACTGGTTTTTAGATAGCCAACAAAATGCGGTGGTTATGATTAAATAATTTCTTGCACGTGTTTGATTTCATTTTTCTTCAAGCAATACACTATACAAATATTGCACAGCTTCTCGCGAAACCATGGGCTTCGTTCGCATATCATCGTACGTTGTATTCTTTTATAGATAGAAAGGTTAATTGACAGAATCCAATCCTCCACGCTGCTCGATGACAGAAGAGACGCTTGTCGTGCTTTGAAAGCCTTGTCGCGTACATATCGCGTTGAAGTAGGTGCACAAGGAATGAATACATTGAAACAAGTGCTGGATGTTGATAAATCGGACTATGAAATAGTTGGTTTGGCTCTTGATACTCTTTGTAATATTACAAACCCTGAAACGTTTAACGAAGAACGTGAGATCAATGTTAAGCTTTCTATTATCACAATTGCTGTATATTGATTGAACATTAAAGTAATTTTATTCTTTTACAGTTGATAAACATGGACCGAAAAATAAAATAGGAGAACAGTTTACTGAAATATTTATTAAACAATCGGATAATGTAGGACTCGTATTAATGTTCCTAGAAGAATTCGATTTTAAAGTTAGATGGGGAGCATTAAAATTATTAATGCATCTACTTACTAATAAATTGAAAGATATACAAGAAATAATACTAGTTAGCCCTATGGGAGTTTCCAAACTCATGGATCTTCTTAGCGATAGTAGAGAAGTTATTCGTAATGATGTATATATCATTTGTCATGTTATTATTGTATTTAATTTTAATCGTTTTTATATAATAAATATATTAAATACGCTTTAACAAATGATAATACTTACATAAAGGTACTCCTATTGCTTATACAATTAACAAAAGGGAATGCAAATATTCAAAAAATTGTAGCTTTCGAAAATGTGTTCGATCGTATCTTTGATGTAATTCAACAAGAAGGCGCTGCAGAAGGAGGCATTGTTGTGGAAGATTGTCTTTTACTTATGTTAAATTTACTTAGAGGAAATATAAGCAATCAAAATTTCTTTAAAGAAGGTATCGTTCATGAAATTTTATGTAAATTTTTACATAAACATTTTTCTATATTTCTTTCATTAATGTTATAGGTAGTTATATTCAAAGATTAACTCCAATGCTTCAATTAAAAACTGAAGTGGACAGTAATCTTGGTTGGAGTCCTCAAAAAGTGTCTAATGTTCACTGCATAATACAAGTAATTCGTGCTTTAGTGGCACCAAGTGGTCCAGCTCAGGTATTTTTAAAACATTAAAATTTTCATTCGAAAATTTTTTTTATATTTTTCGACAACTTTATCAGTTATTCTTCAAAATTTATTTCACTCTGTAACTTGATTTTGTATTCCAGTTGTTATGCCGCTATAACCTTTCTATCAGTTTCTATCAATTTTTCATCTATAATAATACTTTTTTTATATTTTAAGGCATTAGCGGCATGTCAAAGAATCATGAGGCTTTGCGGATTACTGCAAGCCCTTTGTGATATACTAATGGCTAGTGGTGTACCTGCTGATGTATTAATAGAAACTATAAGTAGTATGGCAGAAGTTATTAGAGGAAATGCTAGTAATCAAGAATTTTTATCAAATGTTATGGCACCTAGTATACCACCAAGGTATTCATACATTTTAATAATTAATCTTTTCACATAGGCAACTCCATAAATTACATACATTATGAAATTGTAAAGGTTACAGAATCGTCCTCTAAATGTGAAATGTTAATATACTTTTAAATAGTTATTCTTGAATTTTTGTTTAAATTCTTTAATGTGGAAAGGTATTTCAATTATAATTACTATTATATATTATTTTGAAAATATTATCCTCGTATTAAGAGCCACTGTTTTTAGAATATGCGTATAATATTATTTCTTAACGTACAAATATTACATTATAGACCGGCGATTGTTGTTTTGCTGATGTCCATGATAAATGAGAAACAGCCATTTGTTTTACGATGTTCAGTATTATATTGTTTCCAATGTTTCTTATATAAAAATGAATTAGAGCAAACTCAGCTAATCAAAACTCTATTACCCCAAGGCAATGAAGCACCATCTTTAACTACAGGTTTGCTATGATACTATTTTATACACGTTTAATTTATTACAAGCTTAATAATATTCGTTTATGAATTTTAACACTTAGCACACTACAAGTATATTGATTATTACAAGATGTTTCTGTACTAAAAATAAAAAGTAGTTAATAAACTTGTTGGTAGGACAGTTGCTGTGTGGAGGTTTATTTTCGCAAGATTCGTTGTCAAATTGGTTCTCTGCAGTAGCATTATCCCATGCTCTAATTAATAATACTGTTCAGAAGGAACAACTATTAAGAGTTCTCCTCGCTACGAATATTGGTAAATCACCAGTTACCTTGATGCAACAGTGTTTCATGTTACTTCAGCAAGGAAATAAAACTCAGAGCAAATTGGGTCTTGTCATGCTTTTATGCAGATGGACTTCTTATTGTCCACCTGCGGTGAAGGCTTTTCTGGGTATTGATTCATCGGTCGCCTATTTAATGACTCTATTGTCATCTCAAGAAAATAATGATGATTTACAAGAAAGCCTATTACAAAGTATGTGTGCTTTCTTAATCGGACTATGTGTACACTTCAATAATAATAGCATTCCAGCTTACACAAAGGTATGTTCTAAATATTGCAAATAGTAAAAATATTTGTTATATCCCCATTATTTAATTTATCTATTTTAGGAAAAGCTGTGTAATTTAATAGAAAACAGAATAGGAATAGAAAGATTTCAAGATGCTGTAGGTGGAATTGCCAAACACGAAGTATATTCTAGAACATTAAAGCACCCACAACCTTCTGCAAAGAATCCGTCTGAGCTCTTATTAGATCATGAATTCTGTACATTAATAAAAACATTAGAAGGTAATTGATATTTATATAATATTTTCAATTGTTGTAATCAATAAAATATGTAATCGCTTTATTATATCACTATAAAAATTTGTAGGAGCTGTATTGAAATCTGTATTAGATACTACAAGTATACAACAACAAAAAAATGAAATTTCAGTACTCACACCAACTGAGAACACTTTAGTAGCACAATATAAAGATTTCATCAGAGAGCAAGATGCACAAATACAAAGATTAAATCAAACTACTGATACTCTTTTAAGAGAAAAACAAGAACTTGAAGTATGTAATAATAATAAAAAAAAATAACTCGCCTTATTATATATTTTATTAAATTCTTTTTATTATTATAGTCTCAATTACACGAATTTCAAGCTACTGTCAGTTATTTGAAAGATCAAAACTTAGTCCTTCGTGCAGCACAAACAAATTTGAATGACGAAAAAGAACCAGAAAAAAACATAGATCCTATAAAGGACCAAGCAGATAAATATAAAGATATAATTGCAAATTTAGAAAATCGTTTAGCTGAGTACGCTAGCGTGATACAAGATTATAAACAAAAAGATACGGATAAAAATGAATTGGTTCTTAAGTTAAAAGAAAAAGTAGATGAACTTGAAAAACTAAGAAAAGATCAAGAAAATCTTTTAGAACTTTTGATTGATCAAGATAATAAACTTAGCCTTTACAAGGAAAAACTGGTTGCATTAGGAGAAAAGGTATTATTATTATAAATTACGTTTTATTTATGTCTTACATAACTTTTTCCACAGGTTGATTCGGATGAAAGTTCTGGCGAACTTGATACGGATGACCAACCGGAATCAAGTAATTAAAATAAACAATGTCACAACAAGAAAGAGTTCTTAAGGAATCGAAATTAATAAATATTATTATTTACATACGAGTATTTTGGTCACTATTAATTTCACGATCTATACATTTACTTTAGCAAGTGTGCCCATTTATTAATAAAAAAGAAACTTTATATTGACAATGACATTCCATTATAATTGAAAACTCGATAATGAATTAAAATGTACGCACGAAAAGATTGGTCTAATGAAATGAAGCAATAGATCAATGTCAAATAGTAAATAATTTTGTAAATATATATGTATTCGCGTATTATGTATTTAAAGAATCATTAATTTTGAAATTATAATTTGCCATATGGGGTGTAATTAAAATAAACAACACATAAGAATAATTTTAATTAAGTTTTAATAGTTCATTAATGTTAAATTAAAAATATACAGTATCTATTATTTTACTTTAAATAAATTAAATTTTATAATCAATCAGTACCTTATAATTTAATTCTCCGTTTATACTACAGTAAAATTTTATTACATATGACATTCTAAATCTTTACAACGGTTTTTGGATGGTCGTACTATACTAAAAATAAATGTTTGATATTACTTTACGTTTATTATTACATCATCCTTCCTATATACATTCTACATTGTAATTCATACTTGACTCTGTTGTTTTATGACTGCTTGAACACATTTAGCCATAGTCGGAGATGCACGCGACACAACATCAGTCATAAAAAATTGATCCAATGTTTTTTGCTTGATATTTATTGGATCTGGTGAAACTCCACCTTGTACTTGCTGTAAAAACAAATAAAAATAAAGTTGAACACTACTATAAGTACATGAAACAGTTCTTTACAAACCTTAGATAATTCTAATGCTTGCTTCAAGAAATTAGCTGGTTCCACATGATTGTATCGAAGTAAGTTTGGCGAGATTTCTTCTATTCTCATTCGTACTTCTGCCAAGTTGTCGTAAGGTAAAGAAATACCAGACATCTATACATATATAAATGTTTATTAATCCTTTGCGCTCGACAACTTTTTCGGTCGGGCGATTCGGGACTCGAATCGAAGCTGGTAACTCGAGACGATTTTACGCATATGACGATTTCTTACAGATCACATAAACTGCATTTATATACAAATTAACTTACAAAAACGTTATATTTTAATATGTTATCTATATCTACACCTTTACAAATAGAATTTTGTAATATCAGTCTCTGTATTTTTGTTTCGTGCGTTCCTCTCGAGTTGCCACCTAAAACGCCGTGACGCCTGAGAGACGCATCTCGAGCGTTAAGGATTAATATCAAAATTTCAAGATAATTCTTGGCTTTGTTATCATTATTCAGTGTTTTAATAGGAAAGGTTTTACTCGTTAAAGTTTACCTCTGCAAGAGCACGAATAATTTTCCAATCTGGGCGTGCCAAACCAGGAGGTGTTAATGCAGCACAAGTTTCTTGCACACGGCCTTCTGTATTTGCATAACTTCCGACTTTTTCACTATACGCAGCACCAGCTAATACAATATCTGCTATAGCTGCTCCTTCGTCACCATGACTTCCTACGTTCAATAAAAAAATTAAATTTTTTAAATATTATAATTACAGCCTTCTAAATATGTGTATTAATTCGAAAAAGAGAATAATTCATTTCTTAAATAAAAAAAAATTAGTATAGATTATAAATTACTCGTTTTAAGAACAAACTGTGGAAATTAATTGTAGTTATTTAATTATATAATTATACCATTGAACAGCGTGATCTAAACAGAGATAATAATTATCACGTAATAATTGTCACGTATGTAATATATTTACCTATGTAGATAATAGAAGTATTAGGAAAATCTTCTTTATTAATGTTAGTATCATCTGCTCCTAACAAGAATAGAACCTTAGGTTGTTGTTGTTTAATTTCCTCTATGGTTGAATTATATCCAACATCTAATGCTGCAACTTGAGATGCATTTGTATGGAGTACATTCATTACTTTCCATTCATTAGAGTCCTAAAAAGAAGCGAATTATTTAATACAAAATTTGTAAATAAATAGGAAAAAGAAGTTACCTTTAGATTGTCTCTCAAAGACTTGGCAAGTTCTTGCGTTTCAGCAAGAATTTGTGCCCCATCTTTTCGAGTCAGTTGTTCCATACCTAAGATGACCAGTGGCTTTTTAGCACTTTTTAGAGTAGCACAAAATGCATGTTTACCATTTTTCAATTGCGTTATAATATCTGAAGATTGACCCAAATGCTAAAAAATATTTTAGATATTTTATAAAAGAATAATTCAAATAGTATACAAAGATCTTAGAGAAGTAAAAATTTCAATACCTCATAATCATATGTTAAATCTATTTTTGGACCAACTAGAGCAATAGTTTGTTCTCCATGAAGGTACCCTTTTCTAAGACGCGTATTTAATAATGGTGCTTCATATCTTGGATTTGTACCAATCAATAGAACAACATCAGCATTTTCAACATTTGCAATAGTATCATTTAAAAGGTAATTACTTCTCAAATCGATACCTGAACCTTCTTTTGGAAAATTTTGTTCTGTCGCCAATGTTTCACATCCCAACTTATTTAAAAGATCTTTAAGAGCTACAAGAGCTTCTAAATCCGCCAGTTTTCCAGCAATTCCTGCACACTTGTTTGATGAAACATCATGTAAACATTTAGAAGCTAAAAACATATAATATAACATTTAGTAAAAACACATTCCAGAAAGATCGATTTTTTTGAACGTCATTCAACAGTATGTATAAATTACATACCAGCTATCAAAGCATCTTCCCAATGTACTGCTTCTAATTTACCATTAATTTTTATCATAGGAGTCAGAAGTCTTTGACGTTTCAGACCATCGCACGCAAATCGAGCTTTGTCTGATAACCATTCTTCATTTATTTCCTATGAAGATATAACAAACGTATGTTAAATATAAACGACAGTCTACATTAAATTGTTTTAAAAACCAAATATTGAATACAGGTTGTGTACTTACTTCGTGTACCCTTGGAAGGACTCTCAAAACTTCTCCAGTCCTGTGTGAAATAACTGTATTACTGCCAATAGCATCATGTACATCGATACTATCTGTACGGCGTGTTTCCCAAGGTCGTGCGACAAAGGCATATGGTTTGCTCGTTAAAGCCCCCACAGGACATAAGTCAATGATATTACCAGATAATTCTGATAAAAACATTTTTTCAACGTATGTGCCTACCTGCAAATTCAGTGTAATGATTTAAGTGTAATTATTTGATAGTTTCCAATGCAAACCTGCATGTCATTTCCACGGCCTGTGGTTCCTAAATCATCTATACCAGCGACTTCAGAGGCAAATCGAATACATCTTGTACAGTGAATGCATCGAGTCATAATCGTTTTTACCAATGGGCCAATGTCTTTGTCTTCTACAGCTCTTTTGCCAGTGAAGTTAATGTCAACGAATCTGCTTCTATCGCTACCAAAAGCCATACTCTGATCTTGTAAATCACATTCACCACCCTGATCACAAATAGGGCAATCCAATGGATGGTTAACTAATAAAAATTCCATAACACCTTCTCGTGCCTTTCGAGTAAGATCAGAGTTAGTTTTGACTCTCCAGCCTTTCATTACTGGCATAGCACAAGCAGCAACAGGCTGATAACAAAACGATATAATTGCAGTTTTTACTTATTATTTTGCATATTATTTATATCAAAAAATATAAATAATAACATGTAAATTATTTCTTTACTATAGGCAACAAAATGTTCAATATACCTATATATTATTATATTTCTAACTTACTTTTACTTGTTTTTCAATTTCAACCAAACACATTCTGCAGTTCCCTGCTACAGCAAGACGTTCATGATAACAAAATCTAGGAATTTCAACTCCAGCTTTTGCTGCAGCCTGAAACAGATAATATTAAAAATATGATGTCAAATTATATATTTTTGTTCTATATATTATTAAGGATAGACTAACATTTTATGTTATATTATATATCATGTTAAATTATTTCAAATGAAAGAATTACGAAAATAACCTGCAAGACTGTTGTTCCTGGAGGAACTTGAACTGGCTTGTCATCGATGAAAACTTCAACCAAATCCTGTGACTTTGGAGATGTATGAAATCCCAAAGTGTAAAACCTGCCACTTGTGAAGCTAGTGACCCTCACTATCGAATGTCTCAACATGTTGATAAAACTTGCCCTAACGTCAATAGAACAGTGTTACATAATAAATAAATTTTAACAGAAGGAACAGGGGAAATTTTATAGCATAACCTAAATTCGTATAAGTGATACTGAATTAAAATCAATTACACATTGTTACTACATATATCAAACTATGTATCTAATGCGCATAATGCTATAAATAACTTTTATGCAAGCTCTTTACGTAGACATTGATTTAATTACCAGCTTTGAACGACACCTCCGTCCTTTGCCTCAGAGGTACAATCATGTACAATCGCCTTTAACCTGGTCCACAGTGCTCCAAGGCTCTTGTCAAAAGGTGGTACAAATTTTTATATAGGTAAAATTTCGTTAGCCAATGGCATTAAAGGGAAACCATTACGCGGCTTATTCGAATGTACACATGGATACTTTTAATATTTTACTGCAAAATTGTTCTTATTAATAACCAAATATTGCAAAGTGCATTTGGTATTAAATGAATTTAAAATTTTTTATATACATAGTTTTATATAACGCAACAATCTTAAAGGATTTTATGCAATATAAAACTCACAATTATTATTAAGGTATTATAATATAAATATTATATTTCTTTAATGATAAATACATATTCCATGCACAAAATTTCAATAATCTGATCGATAGAAAGTTATTATATGTTCATTTTATATACAAATAACAAATATAATGACGAATATACGAATGTATATGGAAATAATTAAAATAGTCAGGAAAAGTGGTTTCTCTTTTTTTATTCTCAGCCTGCTTTTTCCTTTCCTTTTTACAAGTAAGCTAATAAACTTGTGACTGCAATATTGCTTTCTTCATTAATGTACAAAATGTTGCATTTACTTTTTTACATAATGCAATCGCAGATTTATCTCCTAATGCTGCTTGAGCAGAGTTCACTCTACCAAGCTGAAGAAGTAATCCTACAGTATCTTCTGCTAATGGTGGAAAAGCCAAACATATTCGCGTTAATGCAGGTAATACCGGCATAAATAAAAAGACTCTATCTTTAGCAGGTAACACCCCTAATAAAGTTATTAAAGTATTAATTGCCAATCGGGAAACACTTAAAGCCTTTGGTAATGCATACTGTATCGCTAAATGCGAAGCTAAATCAACGGAAAATATTTGTTTTTCTGGTTCAGGTTGAGAGAGTAGCTCAGGAATCCAATCAAGGCAAATATGCATAGATGGAATACCAGAAACAGTAATAGGAAGTAACTCTCGTGGATATCCCTAAATCCATAAAGAACATATATTAAATTTCTATTAATAATGATAATACTGCAACAGATAGAGATAAATATATTTTTCTTAATTTGAATTTAATTTTATTTATAATATTATAAAACTTACTTGAAAATGAACCAATTTTGCTAAAGAGGGATCGGCTATAAATATTTGATGTAAATACGAACAGATAACGCTACGAATTTCCCTAAGAGACCACATTAACTCCGAAATCTGCCTATCTTCTTCTGTTTCCAAACATGCTTCAAGAAGGATTTGTACCGCTGCACTTTCTTGACCAGCTATTAAAGCTATCCTTAAATCCTCTCTTTCCGTTTCACTAGATAACTGACCAATTTTTTCAGTAAAAGGTCTATCTTGTGTATGCCTAAATAATTGTGAACGGGAAGCAGCTAATGCAGCTTGTAAGATTCTGTAATAATAAATTTAATATTGTAAGATTATAACTTTTCTTGAAATGTCTACGAAAAAAATCGAACGTTGGGTGAACTGGTATTTGAATCCGAGTCTTCGCAATTTCCGTGCGATGGTCCACTAAGCTACTCAATCCACACAACTTCGACAATCTCGTAGCCATTCTTACAATTCGAATACATGGCACGAGCCGCGCCCCCGCAATATAGTATAAACATCATCGCAATGTTTTACAACACATTCCATTCTGTTTAGCTTACCTAAGAATTACAGATAAAACCGGAGCGCATCTAAATACTCTAGTATCGCAACGTAACACTTGTAGTGGATCCAAAACAATATTCTCTTGTGTCAGAAATATATTTTTTACGATTGTGTTTTCTACCAATAATGCATTTATAGATAGTACCCATAAGCATCTGGGTAAAACTGTGTTCAGTCTTAACCATACTTGTCTGTAAAGTTCTATAAAACTAA
>JAITYT010000249.1:124976-147013 GCA_025433975.1 Liostenogaster flavolineata | reverse complement strand
TATATATATATATATATATATATATATATATACATACATACATAACACATCACTCAATAAGTCTCCGATCTAACTAAGAAAAACAAATTTTTTTTAAAAATTCGACTTTAACGAATAAATATCAGCATACTCTCCTTCAAGAGTGATTCATTCATTCCAATGCTCCTTTAACTTTTCAATATCTTTTTTGTAGAACGATTTGTCTTTGGTCGCTTTGGACAAATTTCGCCAGTTGCTGTCCACTCAGCTAATGATCTTTTTGATTCAGGTGTGTAGTAGTGGATACATGTTCCATCCATTATCACATATCGACGCAAGAAATCCTTTTGCTCCAAACCCTGATGCAGAATCTCTATAACGCTTATCAAACCATTGTTTGGTTTCAATGGTATTTTTCCCCATCAAAAAACAATATTTAATCAACACACGAAATTCTTTTTTATCCATTGTTTTACATTGTTTTATCCAGTTTACAAAACTGGAGTCACTAAAACCACTGTAACCTATAAACTAATTGTTAGAATGTTATAAAATTTTGACACATATCGTTTAAAGGATGATACTATCCAGAAATCATATGAGTCTGTCAACAGTGTTGCCATATATGTGTCAGATCGGAGGCTTATTGAGTGATGTATTACATCTATAAAATTAATAGTTAAAAATAACAAGTTTCAACAAATTGGTATGTTATATATTATTTAAAATTATACCTTGTATATATCTTGGAACTTTATCATCAAGAATAGCTTTAAAATAATGTATTATTACTTCCGTACGAGGCCAAATATCTGTCGGTTTCATCGATGCTAATTGCCGTAATAATTTTCCTGTTCTTGATGGGCATGCTTTAATATGACCAAATGCTTCAATAATTGCCATATGAGTGATTTTTGCATTTTCATAAATTATGGTAGTAGAGTCAATATTAATCATCTCATCATCAAGCCAATCATCTACTAATGAGAGATGTGGAAAATGAGTTGCTAATAGTCTCAGAAGTGGAGAAAATAAACCAGCATAGTTGACTTGATCTCTTTGTACCTGCTGAAGTAGATACTTTATTGGTAATTCAGACAGGAATTCGGTCGAGTAAGATATCACTTGTCTACCTTGGGCTATAAAAGTATGCATATTGGACAATCGCACGTCTTCATAAAGTAACAAATAATATAAGAGTAATAATTGTGAAGTCAGAAGTGGTTTTGTCGTATCTACATTGATATGTGTTTCTTTGTCTACAGCATTGATTATACTTTTCTTGAAGTCAGAATTTACTTCGAAAACACTATTTTGAAATACTTTTCTAATCTCTTTTTCAGTAATTGGCTCGTTTGTATGTTCTGTTGTTCTACTATTCGTTACTAAAATAGAATTGACATATACTTCTACTAAAGCTGGTAAAACAGGATGAAGGGGTGGAATACTATCACATAATTGCCTATAAATCCAATCGTTAATGGGTACTCTATATTTCGCAAATGCTCTCGATTTTAACAACTGATGTATACAATGTACTGGTAGGAAACCAGGAATGTTAGCATTTAAGTTTGCTGTCACTGGTACTTTGACAGCATGAGAAGTAACAACTTGCTCAGTAAAGATTTCTTGCATAAAAATCTGTTTCATTCTTGTGAGATTATTTGGCCTAATAGGTATTTTCATTCCCAAGGTTGCACATACTAATTCGCATATAGCTGACAATTGGTTACTGTGAAAATGTATAGCCATTAAAAGTAACATTTCTCCAAAACTTGCAGATACTCCACTAGCGCTTTCAAAATAGGCTTCCTCTCGCACAAGCCATTGTACCCATTCTATACTTCGTTTTTCAAGATTATGATGACCGATAAGTGATGGACAAGCTATTAACATGCAAAGTCCAAGGGATACAAATCTAACACCAGCTGGTGATGGAGGAGGATGCGACGTTAATAATTGTACTATCATAGAGACTTCGTCATCTTGAAATTTAATACCTCCAATTCCTCTCAAAGCACAATAAAGCCTTAATAAAGCGCTAGCTTGAACGACTTGAGATTCATCTAATTGGCTATCGTTATTTTGCAATGTAATAGCTTGTAACCTTCTCAATAATTCTTCTCTTAAAGACTGTAATGCTGTATGTGATTCCCACTTTCGTTTTTGACCATTCCTAATAAACATTGCTATCCATGTTCTAACTTGCTGATCACTGCCAAGTAACAAACCAGATATAAAAGCAACGATATCACTCTCTGGCTGAGACGTGTCTACATTTTCATGTTCCAAACTTAAAGTGATCGCCAATGCAGGCATTCTACATAGTTCGATACACTTGGCTCTTATTGAAAATGCTTGAGTTGGATTCATTTCGCATAACATTGTAAGGGTCAGTGTTCTAATCCTTCCCAATGCTGATTCTTCTTGTCGTTCTCCATTAGCAATTAAATGCCCACAAATTTCAGAAAAACTATCCGGACTATTAGCAACTATCCAACAAATAATATTTGGTCCATGTTTCACATGTAATAACGTTTCTGTAATATCTAATATCGACAATAAAGTTGGTAATTCTGCCAATGCAATGCATATGACGTAGCTGATCTCTTCCATATAAACAGCATTATCAAATAAATCTGATTGTTTTATTTGAAAATCTTGATTTTTTTGGTGTTCTTGTATTTGAGATGCTATAAACAAGATTTCACTCAATACCAATCGAATTCTACGAGTGGATTCACTCCTTTCAAATTCTAATGCAAGACCGTTTTGTAATGACTGTGCCAGAACGCTATCTGCTTGTATACCACCCAACTTCTGCCTGAAACAAACATAAATGATTTATAGTTTAATTATAACGTGTTTACATAAATATTTGACAGTATGAACGATACTTTGAGATATTAACATGATACTGTCAATAAATCAACGTATTAAATAATGCCAATGGAAGAATTCTATTTTTACATGTTGTCACATAAGTATATACTAGATTACTAGATTACTTCACTAATATTGTCTTCTTCGCACTATGTGAATACTTTTTATAAATAATAATTAATAAATAATCTTATTGTACCTTAATTGTTGCTCCTTTCGCACATCTGTTTCCAGTGCATGAAAATCAATGGAAAGTAATGCAATTATAGAATTAACTGATTCAATACCAGATAAAATCGTTAAAACTTCTTTTCTTCCTTCTACGCATTCTTTCGTTATATCTAATGGGGAAATGAGGCTCATCCTAACCAAGCATGGCAAAATTGGCCGAATTTCTTTATGCGAGCACTGTGACAATTCTTTTATATTTACATCTTGTATCGCTGTGAAGACGCGAGGTGACACGCGCATACTGATATTCATTTTGATGTATGTAAGAATTTTATATTTTTCCTAAGAAAACATTATCTTTTGAGAAATTGTAAATATTCAACCCTCCTGATATATAGCAGCAAGTGCAGCTGTGTTACATAGGAATGCAATCAGAACTTCTAACCTTGATTATCGAATTTTACTTTACCGAGAGAGATTACGTTTTTAACAATTCAAAGTATACATAATCGTGAGATATTTAAATATCATTTTAATTCTTTTATTATAAATACATATTTATCGAAACCATGTTTTTCCCATGTAACTAGATCCAATATGGCGGAATGACAAGTTAAAAGTGTTTTACCTTTAAAGCTTCGCAAAAATATAAATTATTTATTGCAACGTCAAATTTACGTCGGTAAAGTGTAACGTTTCATAAATTGTTTATTTCTTAAATTTAAAGCGGAGTAAAAGTACAACATAAAGCTCATAACGAATATTACTTCAATAAAAGAAAGTAGTGGTAGAGAAAATAATAATTTCTTTAATATATTCTAATACTTGATAAAACGAAAATTTGAAGGTTAGCAATGGCCTTGCTAATATGGTTATTTATATATCGCCACAACATTGTATTTTCTATATAATAATAGCTTGAATATTTTAAACTAATAATCCACATTGATTTTATGAAATTAGTATCTTTAATTTCACATTTTTTAAAATCAGTTATTTATACGGAATAATAATAAATATTTATTCGTATAACAAACTAACAACAATTATTAAGGTTTGCCAATTCTTTCCTGCATTATTTTTAAATAAGTTTTATTCTCAAGTTCAAATATGAAATCAATATATTTTAAGGTGTAGTCCATTTGTATTTCAATAAATCTCACATTTTTAATATACCATATTGTTTAGATAAAAATTAAAGAAAATTTTCATAATTCTGCATACATTTTTATAGATTTAAACGATTACAATGACAGATTCAAAATATTCTGATTTACCTGGAATCGTAAGTAACTTAAATTTATTTATTTACAATTTATTTACAATTTATTTAAAGGTGCAATATATAGTATTAAATTTGTGTTAATGTAGTCATAAAAATATTGGTACTTTGCTATAATGTAATATAAAACGTTTTAGGCATACGATCAAGTTGATGTTTATGAAACAACTGACTTACCAGAATCTGAACAATTTGAAATTTATTCAGAGGTACAATAATGAAAGAGTATATATATTTATATATTTGTGTGCGAGTGTGTATATTTTATATGATATAATTTTTATGCTTAGGATAAATCTGACCCTGTCGAACGTTTGCATTTAAATGCTACGGATGCATTCAATAAATTTAAAAACAAAACTGTTACATCAGAAACGATTGATTTTTCAGATTCGATTTCACGTAAACCAAAAACAGGTTATAGGTGAGGACATATGTATTACATATTACAACACTTACTCAAACTTTTATTACGATGACTATCAACTTATTTTATTAACTCTTAACAGATTTCAAGATTATGAGTTCCCAGGAGAAGGAGAAACAGAAACTCCAATTCAAAAATATCAGCGATTACAATGTGAAATTAAAGAGTTATATGAAGAAATTAATGAAATAAAGGTATCGCGATATTTTGATGTATTTCTTTCATAGTAATATATATTCAGCACTTTCTTTAAAAAGAAAATAGGTTTGACGTTTGTATTAAAGTAATCTTTTTATTTTAGTTTTTAATTCTTTAACTACACACGGTGCCTAAAATTATATAAGTATTTATACTATAGACCATAGGTACTTATTATAAGATGATCATATGGAGTAGACAATATCTGTTTACAAATTACTTTTTTTTAAATATAAGTACGAAATAATTAAAAAAATATTAATTTAGGTAATTTATTTTTATTAATAAGGAATCAGCTAACATACTGTGCCATGCATTATGATGATTGCTACTGCACTGCGTAATTTACATATTTTGTTCCTGAATGCTCCACACTTAAAAGGAGTTAATCTTTATATCATTAATATTTATATTTATATACCTAGGAGAAAACTAAAGACGAAGAGGAAGCTAAATCTACTACAGATTTGATTGCACAGGTAGAACAAATAGATAAAGAACTAAATACCCTGAAATTACAAGAATCTCTTGGTCCTGATTTTGTGGAGCTTTTCTCTGATCCTCAAGGCACAAGATTAAAGTATGTTTTGTAATTCTACAAAACCTACTACTTGTATAAATTGTTACGTTTTTATTATATTTTAGGCAGCTAACATCACAGATAGAATTATTCCAGCAAAGTGGTGCAATCACTTTAGATACAGACTCTGAATCGAAGGAACTAAAACTAAGTAAAGCAGCTGAAAGTGGCACATTAGAATACCGAATGATGTATCTTCCAGAAAAAGCAAGGATACTAGAGGTAGCAAGACTTGTCCAACTTGAGCGAAGAATTTGTTGCCTTGAAAATGCCATCGGCACGACTACTGACAAATTTACAACATTTTCTCAAGTAACATTGGTTAAATATCTTCACGAGAGATGAATACATTTACATCATATATTTAAAATAATAAACATTTTATATTTTATTATGTAGAATTTGAAATGTCAAGGTATCTTAGATGCTGTACAACAATTAGGTGCAAAAGCTGCTTTACTTGAAACAAAGCAACTGGATACCATTGAAAACAGGCTGGCAGCTTTAATTCATACAATGGATACTATTACACAAAAAAAGTCTACTATGAGTCCAGATTCAGAAGTAGAACAAAAGGTTCGACTTACTCTTATAACTTAAATTTAAATAATGTAACTTTATAGACTCAAAATAATACGAAATAATCTTTTTCATAAGGTGTCAGAAATGTATAAAATAATGAAAAATACAGAAGCTATGTCAGAAATTTTACCACAAACTGTAAATCGAATGTTAGCTTTGAAAGCGATTCATCGACAAGGTGTGTATAAGTACAATTTATTTAATATAATATAATATAATGTAATAATAAATAGAACATTAATTCTATTAAAATAATATTACTATTGAAATTTTAATTTAATTTATTTTACATATGTTTATTAAAATAGCTGCCGAATTCAGTAAGTCATTAAAACATTTAGAAGAATTGCAAACACAAATTAACACAAGATTGGATAATAATAAAATTTTATTAAAAAATGTGCAAGAAAATTTCACTTCAAATTTAAATGTTATCAAAAATAATATAGAATCGTTTAATGAACGTGTTCAAAAACTTAATAAGTAATCATTTATATAACATTATATGTAATTATAACAGATGTTGAATCTATTTATCAAAGTATTGTTATTTTCACATTTCTATATTTATTTATCAATACTCTACCAATTAACCTTAATATTAGAAATTAAATAAGTAATTTTATATTCTTCACATTGCTGATTTATTTATTATTACTATATTGAAATTTTGTAGCACGTTTTACGTAACTCAACAAAAATAAAATACATATATGAATCATGTAAGTAATCTGAAAATAAAATAAATTATTCTTTCCATTAATAAAATTAAAATAATTTGATTTATATACTACTATATTCTTCCTACTTTTTTATTTAAATTGACGTAGAATGGTCCTTACTTAAAAGTAAGTATGTACTTAAATACGTATGTATGTTACTTTATTATTCATTTTAAAATCATAAGTGATTGTAGAAACATGGTAATAAAAGTGCTAAGCAATAAAATTACGTTTTTAGTTGAATTGTAGATAAATATAGATGTACTATTTATTAAATATATTTGAAAGTAAGGAAACTACGTAATTATGTTGCATGGCACTCAACAATTAAATTTATTGTGAAGGGTACACTCAATAAAAATAATTACAATAATATATATTTTATAAGTTTATTTTAAACGTTATTAGAAACGTAATTTTTGGAAGAACCACTTGTTTTTACCTGACTTATACCTGCAAACAAATTTTCTAATTAACAAAACATTAATTCAAACTAAAAAATTATATGTTAAAATAATGATAAAAAATCTACTGTAAAGAAAAGCAAATTGATAATATAAAAATTTTATCCCATCTCTCATATTATCATGCGGTAATTTATATTAAATAAAAGACGAATAGTGAAAGTGATATGCATCTTTAGTATTTTCGACTTATACAGTTTCAAATTTTATTGGCAAATAATTAAAAATTAGACAATACTTATAATCATTATATAAACGAAAATTAGTAACGAAAAATCATGCATACCTTTCTTCGAATTTGACTCGTGTCTGGAAACGTATCTTTTTACGTTTCATGGGGTCTTTAAGGTCTTTTGCCGCTACTTTTTCTAATTGTAGCTCCACGGTGTAACGCGTTGGCATTAAATGATTATAGTTTAAGACCTATAATAGAAAATATAATTAAATCATTATTTTCTATGATATGAATGTAAAGCTTTTTATAAATCGAAGATATACTTTACATTTAATGTTTTAAAATTATAAAGATTTAATCAATGCAAAACTTACTTTGACAAATGGTTTAATCTTGGAACGTTTATGAAGTTTTCCTTTGCCCATCCGCTTATGTACTTTACGTGGATATCGGTCAATACCAGCAACAATTGCATGTCCATATTGTCTACCAGCTGTACCATCATCACAATTACGCATAACAATAGCTTTCCTTCCAGCGTATCGACCACTAAGGACCAATACTACTTTCCCCGTTTTCATTATTTTCACCATTTTGAATATTAGTGCTGTAAAAAAGAAATATTAGTTTAAATACCTGTTCTCCAATAAATTCAATAGCGCGTATTTATTTTCTTTATCTTCAAATTAATAGAGAATTTTTCACTACACTGCCAACATTCTTAATATAACACATTGTACACTATAAATTGCACATTATATATGCACAAACGTATAAATTTAGGTGGATACACACAAATATCAAATTTTCACAAAAGTATATTAATATAATTGCATTTTTTAAAATAATAAAAATCTTTGATAGTTATTTTTAGGATACACTAAAAAATTACTAAAAGTAGAAAAATTGTAAAATTCATAATTAATATGACAATATTAATTTCACATTTTCTACTGCGAAATGTTTATGGTTGAAGCATGAGTGTTTTTAATTTAAACATTCTCTACTTAAAAATTTAAAAATATTGAATACTAAATATATCATATTATAATAAAAAATCTGCTAACAAAATGTAGAGTATTCATTTAATTAAGATATTTTCGAAATTTAAGATGTTTTTAGATTTTCTTTTACACTGTAATATAACAGACCTTATGAATTCTTGCAGTTGAAAAATAAAAGGTTAATTTCTCCAAGTACACGAAATACTTCGAATAGACATAGATGAGCTACTGACGTTCGTAAAGTATTAGGTGTGTTCCTATATTCAGCGAATCATCACTCATATTTACCTACCTTCAATATCGCATGAAGCGAAACATTTAGGCTGTTTTAAACATACGATCTTAATGAATATAATACAACAAAAATGGTTCCTATAGAAAATTGTATTAATTAAAGAGCACTCTGATAAATATTTTACACTAAAAATAAAATATAAAAATCGTAAATTGTAACCTATTAATCATTTTATTTATGAGCAATGCTGATATTTAAGTCAAAGTTTTATAGTTATTACATATGTATTTAATTAATTATATTTAATTAATTATAAACTAATTTCTTAAGTAATATCCTTGAACATAAGAGATGAAAAATTCGATGAATATATTTATAAATATTTAGTGATAATTGCATACCCATATAAATGAAAAAAAAACTAAAGCGAATAGTACTACAAACGTAGATAATTTTGAAAAGTTGATAAATTAAAAACTTGTAACATAATTTATGCGTACGTGCATATTATTTTTCCTTCTACTTTTACAGGTTTTAATGTTGGGATATTATTACACTTAAATATCCCGCGACTTTCTTCGTACTTTTAGTTTTCGTGGACAAACACCGTTAACTGAAATGGTTGCGTGGACGATGTGGATTATTAGACAAACAAATATTTATGTATAATTTAACTTCTTGTTTTTCACGTCTGTGCAAATATCTTTAAAAATGTGATTTTTAAAAATAAAAAATGTATCAAAAATTGTTTCCTTATTGTACCGTACCTAATGATATTAAAACTTGCTTAAAAGTGAATAAAAGTCATTACAGACTGAGGTAATAACTAATGTATTTTATTCGGATTTTTCATCTTACTGCAACTTATGTATTAAATTATTAACATCATAGAATTTATTATTTCTTCCTATCATGTATATTTAAGCTAATATGCTTTGCTGATAATCTTGTATTTAGATATGTTTTTCAAGAAAACGCATCGTGATATTTTACCAACGTCATCATTTAAAGATGGCCGGCTTGAATATCAAGTTTTAACGCATGATTAATGTCGGTACAAGCCGAACTTCATAGGTGCAATATAAAAATAAAATGGTGGTAATTATTACAGTGACATATATTTCATAATAATTTTTCCTTTATATTTTATTATGATCCATTATTACAAATAAAAATTCTTTCTTCTATTATCGATAAAAATGTAGCAACACATCGTAATATTTTTAATGAAATTAATTTTTCGGAATTACAATGTTATTTTTTATTTCGTAACTAATTTTGATGCAAATAATGTCGTAATAAATGCTGTCAAAATAAATTTTTTTCTGTTAAATTGATATATTTTTAGACCAAAAAATCAAAAGTAGCAACCAAAGGTGCAAAACAAGTAGTGGAAGAAAATGTTTCAACTTTAAATTTTTATCGAAATATGGCTTTTGGAGCACTGGGAATACATTTCATGGCCACACTGATATTCTTTGAATTTACAGCACTAACAATAGTAAGATTAAAATTGAATAATATTAAGGCGAATTTCAAAGTCAAGTTGAAATATTCATTTATTTGTATTTACAGATTTTTATAATATTATCAGGAATCGTATATGTAGGAAGCTATCAATTTATGATATACATGGCTCGTGCTACGTATTCAGATTCTCAGCAACTAATAGATTCTGGTGTAGATCTTAACATAGAAGGTGGTATTGCGGAGTAAGTTATCGTTGTAAAAACTGTAAATATTTTATTAATTTTTGTATAGTTATGATATTTTTTATTATTTATTTATTCTGTCATCTTCATGTACCTGAAATTGATTAAATCAAAAAGGAATTTAATTGATATGAAGTAATCAACTTTACATTGTTGCTCATCTTTTTTCACATCAAAAGTACACTTTTGTATAAATCTTGAAATTTGAAATATTCATGTTAATCTTTACCGTTTTAATAATTACAGGCATGTTAAGGATTTAATTATTTTATCATCTGGAACTCAAATACTCTCTCTTATATCAAATTATTTTTGGTTCCTATGGCTCTTGGTATGTAATTTTAATTAAAAATATTATATATATTATATTGTAAGGAAATTAACTTCGTAGTTCGTTATACATCAGGAATTCACAAAAGTTTAATTGATTTTATAGGTACCTTTAAGAGCAAGCTGGATGCTTTGGCAGCGAATTTTATCTCCATGGATATTTGCAAGTCCTGAAGAACAACCAGAAGTAAATGAGAAAAAACAACGAAAGTTGGAAAAAAAATTAGCGAGGAGACATTAAAATATATCTCCTCAAAATTTATCATATTTACAATAAATTTCCAAAATTAAAATATAATTAAATTTTATTCTATTTTACGTAATATTTATTATATTTGATTATAAATTTTACGTTAATTCTAAAGAATCAAAAGATTTCTTAGAGAAAATACTATAACTTATAATCTTGTACCAATCATATTGATATATCATGCTTCAGGTTCTATCGTAGAATTGTTAAAAAAATATCAAGTGCCTTTCTTTAATTAAAGAAAGTCAATTTTGTATTTAATTTCATTTGTCAAGACTAGGAATACAGAATATAAGATTACAGTACTTATTGTATGTAAATGTAATACTGGTAAAGTTAAAGAGCTTTCTGTTTTATATTTTAATATTAAATTTTTATTTTGTTTAATGTAAATTTCTTAATGCATCTTCAGCATCCCAAATAAGAAAATTATATTATTTTTACAACATGTAATATTTTTTCTCTTGTACGATTAAGTTATATAAATTATATTCCGTTAAAACAAGTTTCGTAATTAAATACAATTTGTAACAAAATGAAATATAAAATTACAAATATGATAAATAATAATTAAATTTATTAATTTTTATAGTAGCTTTGCAACCATGTGTTCATGTAAAACAAGAAATTCAAGGCTGACTTAAATAAAAATAAGTTTCTATTAATGTTACAATTTTTCCTATTATTATACGCTAACTTATACTTAGTACAAATAGTATTGTAGAGATTATCAAAAAATTAAAAAACTGCATAAAATAATGTCGATCTTTGTATAATTATAAAATTATAGTTTGAAAGGTATCGCATAACTTCGCATGTGTGTGGCAGCACAGTCGCCCCTAGGCGGCGCGCACATCGATGCTAGTTGTAAGAACGACCGCTAGGTGCGCAGTAGTATAACACTAGCGAGCGGAAGCCACTCTCGTCACTTGCTGCTAATCTCTTCTCTGGTTAGTTTGAATATAACGATAAGTACAAATACGTTACGATTAATAAACATTTTCGCGCAATACCAATAGTATAGTTTTCCTTTACGCTCTCCCACAACTATTTTTGCGGGTCATACCAACATAATAAGTGCTATCCAGCCGCCACATATGAGTGGTGTAGAGGATACATCTATTGAGCATTTGAAATAGTTCGTGGGAACGTCGCACATTATGAACGCTACAATACAAAGTTTGTTCATTTGTACAGCTTATTAAAGGCTATTCTTTTTCATGTAAATTTTTTTTTTAAATTCCAAAAATATAATTAAAATAATTTATTTTGATTAGTCTGTAATAATAATAAATATATTTTCTTTCAATAACATCACTATTGAAAGAATTACTGTATTCTCAACTTGGTTCCCTTTCTTGTTTCTTATATATTAATGACAGTAAGTTGTTTACGACAATCTTTGAAATCAGATTTAGAGTATATTTAAAATTATAATATAATTATAATTGAAATTAAAGTTTTATAAAAAAGTATCGTTAGTTGTGATTTTTGAAACAAGGTTTATAAATAATTTAAGTCGAAATTCAAATATTTTTATAATGCTATAACAATATTTACATATTTTAGAAAAAATGCCGCCAAACAAACAGGGACTTAAAATAGAGCGAAGCCATAATTTCCAAGAAGAAATTAATTACTTCGTGGAAGAGTTTGAAAAACAGACACAGTTACAAATTATGAAGATGGAAGCAGAAGCAAAGCTGGATATTAAAAGTTTTGAAACATTTGTTGACCTCATGTTATCCCGTTTACCACTAGAAATACGTCAGATGTCTTTAAGAGAGATAGTTACTTGGAATAATGAAAAGGAAAATTCTAACGCGATATCGTCTCTTAATAATAGAAAAGCATCTACTGCAGTAAAAGCTACAAAAAGACCCAAACGTGGTACTACAATATCCGATGATGGCTATGATACTGAAGGTACAACAATACCTCTATCTATTTCACAAATCACTAATAATACGGAGGAAATTCGTCAAACCAGAGCAATGCGTAGTAGCTCGAGAAATAGCAGAGTTAAAAAAAGCGAAATTACCCGAAGGACTGTAACAAAGGCTAAAATAAAAAATCGTACTACAAAATTTTCTATAATGCAAAATGAATTTAAGACACCTGCGATACCGAAGCTTTTAAATAATGAATTTGGCATCATTACTCCTAAAGTAAAACCAAATCTGCCATTGAACATATTACGACGTCCATGCGAAGGAGAAATGGCTGTCAGTATGCAAGGAAGCCCATTATTAGTATCAACTATTATATCGGATAAAACTGCTAACATTAATGTACCATTAAGTAATGGGAATATCATGTCTTTATTACCAAACAAAGGACTTCGTATGTCGACTGTACCTACTTTAGATCCAGAAACAATATATCAGTTAGAAGTACTTAAGAATCATATTGAGAAAGTTATCTCACTGAAAAAACCCAATTAATTTTATTATATTTTTCTATTTATGTAAAATACTTGAAAGTAAATATACATAAGAGGGAGAAGAGAGAGGGAATAAACTATTTTTAACCGTTTGAGTCCCAGGAGGTTTTAAAAAAATGCTGTGGAAGAATTCCGAACAGTGCAAACATGCTTTCTCTAAATAAGTATGAGAAAACCCAAGCAACGTGATAACGCTTCTTTTATTTTATGTAGTCTGCAGCACCAAAAATGCAATAAAAAGATCACATTTAATTTGTGTGCAATGTAAAAAAGGGATTCATCCAACATGTTTTGATAAACACCGATGTTACAAATTATAAGTATTACCCTTCATTTAAATTGTTTGTTCATAACACAAAAATATTTTTGATTTTTAATTCGTTATTTTATGCAATACATCTGTATTATTACATGTGCGTACTGTAAATTTATAAATTTTTCAAGTTTTGTCTGATAAAAATTATTGAGAACATTACAATGAAGTACAAAATGTTTTATTTTATGTTATATTTGTTATGTTATATATGAATTATTATAGTACTGTAACTATTGTAAAATGTATTATTTACATTAAAAGGAGTTGTGCGATGTACTTGCACTGTCAGTTGTCCACAATGCGCGAAAAGTGTCGAGTTTCCTCAACATAAAATCTAAACAGCGTGGTCGCGCTGCTTGGGACTCAAAGGGTTAATATCGTTATATATATGACAATTGTATTAAAACAAGTATTAGAATAATTAAATATTATATGTTTTTATAGTTTAATGACCAAGGTGTATTTTTAAATTTATCGTTTTATGTGTAATACTCTTGTTGGATCAATACACATATGTATTTTATACGTAAATAAGTACGTTATTTTTATTTTATGTGTATATTTATTTTTTACATTATGTGAGAGACGCTATCTCCAGCTCAATAACTTCCATTCAAATTTCTGCCAATTCGTCGCCATCTGTAGGGAAGGAAGAGTACCTAGGAAAAGCCTGATTCATAAGAAACCTGGATTCAGGGCAAATATTACATTGGGTTAGTGTCGAAAACGATAGAGTCAAAAATAAGGATCAGATTTCAATTTAAGGGTTCGAACCTTCAAATTTGTCCATCTCGAAGACGCGATCGCAATCGGGACATAACGCTATACTACTATCGCTTCGTGGTTAAAGTAACGAGATGGTGATGTTCGAAATTACGAGAATAATGTTTAGATCTTACTGTTGGTATACCTGCGAAGACAATGAACCCTGTAATCGAATTAACAAAATCGAATGAATGAAAGGGAGTGGAACAAAATTGAATCAGCAAAAGAGACAAAATAAAGAAATATTATCTTTTGCATAGTCGTGTTATGCAAAATAAGATACATCTTCAGTATGACATACGTGACGGCAATTTCGTGACATGCGATATTCAAAGTTTTAATTTGTAATAAGTGCTAAATACAAGTATAATCAAAAATATATATACGTGATGCGTGCGTGATTTTTTTTACAAATAACATTGCATTTCGTATAGGTTATTTGACGTATGTCAAATTTCTTATTATTGAATGTGTAACTGATTACTGTTCTACGAGTATATGTCTTTATCGAATGGGATTTGGTATTGAGTGGTGCAACGCAAGTGAAAATGAGGCGGTAGTAATGCGTTTAAAGGGGAAAAATAACACCAAGTCGTTTCACAGCGTCTATAAGGTGCTTTCGCGTATATGTCGTGAGTATGACATACTTACTGTTATCATTATCACTGCTACTATACTACCATTTTTACTCCTCCTTCTCCTCTTCCTACTGCTACAACTACTATTTCCTTCATTCAAATTATTTTTTGAGGTCATTTGTACATTACTATTCGAGTAAAAAATAAGCAAAATGTCCATCCATTCATTTATTTCTACTGCTCCCCTAAGGGTCGCAGGTCTTTCAATTACACTCGCGTTATCGTTTACATCGCCTCCATTTTTCTTATACGTCAAATCTATAAACGTACCTCGATTAAATAAAGTATACAAAATGCACGCATTCCGTACCAGAAAACACACGCACTGCCTATGTATTAACATTGAAAGAGAATAAGAGTATATTCTCATTCATATCATTTTCTTCATCCACTCAATTCTGTTTTATTACAAATCAAGCATACCTTCGTTTCTTATATTCCTTAGATATCGCTGCCTTTATTGTAACATTACAATACCATCGTTAAAAACATCATTATCTTATCTCCTACTTATCCTACTTCTTAACCTATTTTTTACATCTTTCCGTCAACCGCCAATTTCCCCGTTCATCCCCGCCTCTCTACCTTCACTCTCCACGTTCAATCATCCTCCTACTCCACCTTTCTTCTCTCTTCTCTATTCTCTAATCTTGTTATATTCTAAAATTCAATAACCGCCCCCTCTTTCTACCAATCCTCCCTCCTTGCCTCTGCTCCTTTCCTTTCCCGCGCTTCTTATCTTACCTCCCTTCCCTCTTATTTCGTCAAGTTTTCCTAATTCTTCATCCCCCCTCAATTCTTATCTAGCCCTTTCACCTATCTCATCCACACTTTTCTTCCCTTTTTCTCCCCTCCATCCACGCAATTTCTCTTAATCTCCATTGTATCCTCCTTTCCGTCCATGTGAGATCATTAGACACCCCCTCCTTGCTTCTTGAAGCTCTCATCTTCGCCCTCGTCTCTCTACTCCGCTGATCCTAGCTTCACTAATGATGTGCCTCTCTTCTCCCTACCTTGCCTTTGTCATTCTTATCTCCTTTACCTTCACTCTCATTACCGTTTTCCTCGGTAGTTACTTCCATCTCTTCCCTTCCTCTCCAATCTCTCCTCCCCTTTCTGATTGCCTCTAGCTTCAAATTGCCTTTCTCTCCCCTATTATCGTATTATTTTACTCTCTTTTTCTTCCACGCGAGATCGCTCAACATCTCCTTGCTTCTTAAAGCTATCTTCACCCTTTTTACTCATCCGATCTTAGCCTTGTCAAACCATGTGCTTCTCTTCTTTCTACCTTGCCTCTACCATTCTTATCACCTTTACCCTCATCTCCCCTTTGAACTCCGTTGATCCTAGCTATACCAAACCATGCCTTCTCTCCTCTACCTTGTTATCATCCCTATCTCCTTCATCTCCACCTCGTCAACGTTTCTCTTCCACCCGTCTTTACAAAGTGGTAAAGGTTTTTTTTCCTCCATCCCTTTCTGGGTTATCTTCCCTCCCTCATCGTTTCTTTCTTCCACCTTCCTTATCCCACTTTAATGTCGTCTTTAACGAGGCCTTTCTCCTTCCTCTCCTTCTTAACCGACGTCTGTCCCAGTGACCATTTTGTATCTGTTTTTAATTTTCCTTTCCTCCGCTAGGTGTCTCGTTAAGTTCTTTTTCTCTTGACTCTCCCTAACCTCAAAACCTATCCCTCCCCTTTTTGTCCTTTTGTCACTCATTCGACAATTCACCATCTTCTTTTTATCATCCCCTCCCTCTCTCACTTTTAATTATTCCTCTTTCCCCTCTTCTTCTCACTTGTCCTTAATAAAATCATCTCCCACTACCTATTCAATAGTTACTATACGCTCACATTTGTACCTCTACTATACCGGAAACGGAAGTTCAGTAAACAAAATGTAATATGATTTAACTCAAATTCCTATAAAGAGGTACATTTAACAGAAAGTACCATGCTTTATAACTAATTGATATTTTTGTATATAATTTGAGGAATATAGATGTAGGTTTGTTTATTGTATAATAATTTTTACCTTTTCCAACTGCAATTATTAACAATTCTGATTATTGTACTACATAATTTAAAAGACATTGGCTATATTTATTTTATCTTTCTTAAAGCGTTTTTTAAGTTTTAATAAAAATAACAGTCTTCCAAAAACGAGGTTTGAACTGTTAAATATAAAATGAACGCTGAAAAGTCCATTTAAAAGTGAAATTAAAATAAATGTATGCTTTGCATATAGTGTTTGTACACTTTACATATGCAACTCACCAACAGCTGATCGATTACCGAATAAAGGCTTTTATGTATTAAATAAAAACAAGCAGATATGTATAACGTCTTTAAGTATCGTAAAATTTCCCTTTTATTTTATAAAAATTATGTTAAATTTATTCACTCCGTAAAATAAAATTCAGTATTCTAGTTCCTAGCCATTTTAATTCCTTCCATTCCTAGCAGTACAGTGTTCACAAATAAAAATATGTTTATTATTGTTAAAAATAATATTATTATTTTGATTTATTTAAGAAATTTATTGAATACTTAATCGAATGTTTTAAATGTAGTTATTTTTTTATAGGAACCACAGAGAAGAGGCAACTTGATGGTTTCATGGCGGATGGTATAATGCCACCATTAAAAAATGGTCATAATTCAAATAATATGGGATTTGAGACACCACCTGTGAAACAGACTTCAGATGCGTCTAGTACAGTATATGCAGTGGGGCAATATGCTCCGAAAGTATTACGAAATTTAAATGCTCAAAGATTAAAGAATCAGTTCAGTGATGTGGGATTGATTGCTGGTGGTAGTATTATCCGAGCACATAGATCTGTATTAGCAGCAGGAAGCGCTTACTTCAATGCAATGTTCACTGGTGGTCTTGTTGAGGAACAGCAAGAACTAGTTGCAATTCGTTCAGTTTCAGCTAATATTCTCTCACAATTAATAGACTTTATTTATACTGGAAATGTTGATATTACACAAGATAATGTACAGGAACTGTTTGCCGCTGCTGATATGTTGGAGCTGGACGAAGTAGTTTCTGGTTGTATTACCTATTTACAGCAACAACTACATTATTCTAATGCCCTCGGAATTTATAGGTACGACTACATTCTATATTTGTCGAATTGTTTTATAAATATTCTAATTATAAACCTAAATAAGTGATAAAATAAGAGCTTAATATTATTAATATATTTGTCAGAATACTTTGTTTAGTCTAACTTGTGTACCTATGTTAAAAGATTATAGAAATTTATTTTTGTTGCACATTTTTAATAAATAATCTATTTTGAATTTTTGGCTATTAAATACTTTATAATTTCTAATGATTTTATGGGAATATGAACGTCTACACGTCTGCAATTACAAGTCATATAAATATTTCTTCTAAAGAAAAACATTTTTAGTTATTTATTAGATTTGTTAAATTTCTTATTCTGCATTGTAAAATAAATGTCCATTATTAATGGGATCATTCTTCGTATCTTTATAATTTTATGTTCCATTTGTTAATTACATATAAATTTATTGTTTTAAGAATGAATACTTCTTTTTCTTTTATATGTGTTATTTTATAAATATATTAATCGTTAGATTTGCAGAAATACACAATAGATTAGACCTTCTAGGAACTGCCTTACGATTTATACAAGTCAATTTTCCTGAAGTATCTCGAGAAGAAGAATTTTTAGATTTACCAAAAGAGCATCTCATTCGTTTTCTTAGTAGCGATTTAATTCATATTGATACTGAATTCCAGGTTTGTTATATTATATAATTTGTTAAAAATATACATGAATAATAAAAAGGAATTACACTAACTATATATTTTTATTAAATATATAATAAGGTGCATATTTTTTATCAGGTCTTCCAAGCTGCGTACAACTGGATTACTCATGATATTCCAGCAAGGAGATGTTATGTATTTGAAATATTAAGTTATATACGTCTACGACTGTGTTCATTAGCACGATTGGAACGAATTATTTTGGAATGTAGAGACGCGAGTCTCATTGTTGCTTTACGATCTATACAAAAAGACTTAATAACTAATAAAGGCTGCCTTGTGCCTCTTCTTGCACAACCAAGACTTTGTGCTAAAAAAAATATTTTAGTAATTGGTGGATGCAAAAGGGAGCATTCAGCAGAAAGTTGGGGCAGAGCTGCTGAAAGTACTTACGATAGTATTGAAAAATATGATTCATTTACTGGGTATGCTTTGAGAATTTTTTTAAATAGTGTTTTTTTTTAAATTCAACTTTTTACATAAGTATGGGTATTTAAATTTGTAGCGAATGGAGCGAAGTAGAACCTATTGGTATTGGACGAATACTACCTGGTGTGGCATTATTAGATGGTAAAGTGTACGTTGTTGGAGGAGAATTAGAATCATGTATAACACAAAATTGCGAGTGTTATGATCCACGCGATAATGTTTGGACTTCGATCGCTTATATGGAAAAGCCAAGGTGTGAATTTGGGCTCTGTACTTTAGATGATAAATTATATGCGTTTGGTGGTTGGGTGGGTGAAGATATCGGTGGTTCTATTGAAATTTACAATCCAATTTCTAATACTTGGACACTCGATGGTGAGCTTCCTGAACCACGTTTCAGTATGGGAGTTGTGGCATATGAAGGTATTTCCAATATAGAAATTTTTCCAAAATAGAAATAGTTTCATTTAATAAATAGAGTTTTACTAAATAAATATCACCGTAGGATTAATCTATGTGGTGGGCGGCTGTACACATCATAGTAGGCATCGTCAAGACGCGATGAGTTACAATCCAGTAACCAAAGAATGGAATTATTTAGCACCTATGTTAACACCTCGTTCACAAATGGGAATTACAATTCTTGATGGATATATTTATGTTGTTGGTGGCACCAATAAAAATCAAGAAGTATTGACGTCTGTCGAAAGATATTGTTTTGAGAAGGTAAGTTAAATACAAAACATTTGTATAAGATTACATTATTCATATAATACATTTTATATTTCAGAATGAATGGAGTGTTGTTTCTGCAATGAAAATTGGTAGATCATATCCTGCGGTTGCTGCAGCTAACAGTAGGCTATATGTTATAGGAGGTGATCAATCGCAAGAGATTAATTTTTATCGAACACAGATAACAATTTCTACTGTGGAGTGTTACGATCCTCACTTAGATGAATGGTACTACTGTGCTTCTTTGCCAGAAAGTAGGGGTGAAGCAGCAGCGATCGTTGCTCCTTTTTAATTCCATTTCGATGGGAGCACATAATTTCTTCTACATTTTTCACGTGCGTGTGATGCCTGCACATGCGTGTGCGTGTGTGTATTCATTTGTTTTTAAACTACAAGCTATTGATATTAATACACAAAACATTATTATTACGAGATTTTTATTCGAGCAAAAAATCACGGTTACAAAGCCTTATTGAAAAATCCTGTCCCAAAATAATTGAATACAATTAATAATTGTATATTTTCTTATAGTGCTATCACAGCTTAAATATTCGTGCGATAATATTTTCCCCTCTTAATATGCAGCGTGATTTACAAAAATTGCACAAGTCATATATCCACTCTCATTTAAGATGGGTAGAAATGAAGGCAAGAATCGTACCAAGAATTACAACTCTTCTTTTCTCTTTTTTTTTATATGTTTACATTTATAAAAAAAAATAAGATTATAGAATAATAAACATCATATCATTCAACTTTTTACTCTATGACCTGTACTAATTTGTGTGATTCACTCTGTATATAAAGTGCTAAAGGATTTGAAAGATAAAAAGAAATATACCATTATGCAAATGGTGATTATTAAAAAAAAAACGATAAAAAATAAATATATACATATTAATTTTATAAAAATTCATTACTGCTAAAAAAGTGATATTACAATTTTTAAATGCTTAGAGAGATTTGTTAAATTAAGAAAATTTTCATTAGTTATAGATAGGACTGACAGCATTCACATTACATTTATATACCAAAGTTATTCCAAATACAAATTATATTCTATTATACATTTATTGTACCATGATGAAAGATATAACATAAGTAATAGAAGGATTTGTAGATTGTAAAATATGAAAAGATTTCATAAATTCGACATTAAATTTTATGAGAAAAAGTTCAGATTCCTGGTATGTAAATAATTTTCAAAAATTTGGAATTTTTTCTGAAGTCAATATTTATAAAATAAATTAATATTATATTCTATCATTTTAGTAATCTTAGAAATTTATTCGAAATTATTTTTTGTAATATTAATATTAATATACCTTACTCTTGGATACAGTATATATATAACAATGCTATTAACTATGATATCAATTTCATTTGATACATACTTCTTGTGATATAATTATTCGCATTGTATAAAATATATAAATATATTCATTCAAATTAAGATATATGATATTAAAAGTATGTTACATTATAATATTGTAGAGTGTTCTCTATATGAAATATGTATTATTACAATAATGAATCATGTTATATATTGCACATAAAAATAGAGATGAATACTATTCCATTTTAATAAGTCATCTATGAAATATGATGTTTATGTCTATGCATGGTAATTAATGTTGATATATTTTTGTTATACTGATCAAATTACAATGCAGAAAGCATAGAATTTGTAAGCTTAATGCATGAATTGGTAATATTTACAGATAAGCAATTATATTGCGACAAAAGTAAAATACTTTGACTCTTGAAATATGAAATCGTGTAACTTGTGAACGCTGTAAGCCCTTAAAACTGTAAAACAAAGTATAATAATATGTATTTAACTTTTACTTGTTGTAAAAAAATATATAATATAAAATGGAAATTCAAACGAGATGTTTCAGACGTATATGC
>JAITYT010000249.1:95146-106650 GCA_025433975.1 Liostenogaster flavolineata | reverse complement strand
AGAGAGAGAGAGAGGAGAGAGAAAGAGAGAGAAAGAGAGGTAGGCGGATCGCCGCGATAAGAAAGAGGAAGATAGACAGTGCGAGGAGTCACTTAGGTGGGACAAGAACGGACGGAAAAAGGAAAGAGAGATAGAGAGAAAGAGGCCGAAAGAAAGAGAAAGAAGGAGAAAGAAGAAGAGGTGGGAGCATAGGTGCGCGGCAGCAGCTTCTTCCAAGCTGCCACGCGGGGTGGCGAGTGCGTCGAGTGGAGCGTATAAAAACGCACGCGGTATCCGCTAAAAATGGCGAGAGTGTTTCGCACGGTGACAGTATTGAATTTGTCAAACAATGGACAATCGACGCCGAAGTACAACAAGCCAGTCACGCTCAACGTTAACTACGACCCGCAGGGCCTCAGCATCGAGCTCGTATTCGGTATTTATCACGTTTTATATCCTCGTTGCGATCGAATTATAACGATGATCGATAATGCCGCGAGTTAAAAGCGTACACACGAAAGAACGTACATAACCCCACACGCTCGAGCTTTTTACCGGGTGCTTCCACGTTTCTTTCCTACGCGTAGTGTACGTTCGTTCTTCGTTTATCTTTCACCTCGCTTTTTGCTCTTTCTGTTTCTTTTGTCTTCTGTGTGGAGTGTTATCGCGTACTTCTTCGTGTCTTGATCGGTGGAGCATCCTTTCCTTTCTTTTTCGTGTCACGAGAAAATCAATCGCTACAATAGAAATTCTACGTAAAACGTACGTGTTTGATTTTTGTCGTTGAAGGTTTAGAAAAAGTAAGGGGCGTGTATGTTTCTTTTTTTATTTCATGGTTCAATTTTACTTTGTAAAATTTTTTTTTTACCTCTTTCTCTCTTGCTCCCCTCTCTCTTTCTTTTCGTGGCATGATTTCGACTATACGTTCCACCTTTTAAGTATATCTGTATGTATATGTATTGGTTCGATGTATTTATGCATCTTTACTTGTTTGTACATGTGAATTTGTGTGTGTGTGTATGGTTTATAATAATTATCACTATCTTTAATATTGTTATTTATTTCTACTTGTGTTTTTATTTATTTTGAAATACATTGTTAGTTGTCTATTGTTTCTTTAATTAGGGTCATAAGAAGAGTGATGAGTCATATTTTTGAAATAGTATTGATTATATCTGTAGTAATATTGATAATATTTGTGTTTTTTATTGCGGCGCGTTCAGTTCTTTCTATGCGTGATATATATGTGCTTACAACAAATATACTGAATTATTCCTATTCAGTTTAATTAGAAAAATTAATTCTCTCAATGTTGTAGTTATTTGCAAAAATATTTTGTATATTAATAAAAAATTGTAGCAATAATAACATCACTGATGTTTCTCAAAGGGAAATGTAGTACGAAGTAGCAATAATGTAAACATTAAAAATAGTTATTACATTCTGTCGATCAATAATTTTTTGTTTCGTTAAAAATGATTCTATGCCAAAAAGAAGTATAAAAAATCTTTTGTGTTATAGGTGATCCAGCTACAAGAGAAAAAAATACATTATTGGAATTTCCTGTGACCCATAGTACAGAATGCTCTAGAGTATCATCACGAAGTTATATTTTTACTCTTGATTCTGACAGTTTGTTAATAACATTTGCTAACGAATCAGGTAAGCAGTATGTCCTTGTGCATGTTTACATACTTTATGGAAAACTAAAGCACCATTCGGTAGCAAAGATTTTATGCGATCCATTCTAAATTCATGCATTATGAACGTTTTATTTATATACAAAATTATCTATTTTCGTTGTTACTATAAACATTTTTTATTATATTTGAAAATTTTGAAAAAAGTACAAAACATGAAATCTTGCTGTTGAGCTAATGGATGTGTATATGTTGTAAATATTATTATTTCTTTTATTAATTGTGTAATAGTTATCTTTAATTTATGAGATGTTCTAATTATGAAAGATATATAATTATAAATTATATAGTAGTTCTAGAATAAGTTCAAAGTAGTGTTGTAAAATTTAAAGATGTATTTTACGGTTGAAAAGTAGCAAAAAGGATGTAGTAAACTTATTAGATACAAGGTGCAGCTATTATAAATAAGGGTCATGTATCTGTAAGAATATTATATAGTATATAAATCTAAGAGAATTCGTTTTGAATAGATTTATTAAAACTTTTTTCACTTTTAAAGTTCTAAAATATACCTATAAATTCTGACGCTACTTTTAAAATCATCTTACACAAAATACTGATGTGATTTTGTAAGTGCAAAATATATCAAATGATAAATTTATGTACGAAATTATTTTATACGTGTATTGCTTTAAATCTTTTACATTTAATAAATAAATATTTATAATTGCTATTATTTTTTGTGCAAGTACCATTACTTTTGTAATACATCCTTTTTTAAAGATGCATTATGTTACACTGATTTATAATTAAATATACGTTATTATTTTTTGTACTTTACAATAAGAATTTCTTTCAATTATTCTTTTTAATATATTTGAAAATATTATATTTTGTACCTTACAGAATGAATTTTGTTCGATTATTCTTTTCATTTGAAAAAAATCATTATATGTCTTTCTACAATACGGTTTATGAATAATAATACATTATATTTTAAAACTTTGTAAAGTAGAAATAGGGAGCTCTATTATTTCTCAAAATCTTTTCTCTTTGGTTAAGAAATGTTAAATGCATGGAAGCTTTGCACTATGTTTCATCTTTAAATAAATATGTCATTTGCATCGCTTGTAGAAATATATAATTGTTTTAATATTTTATTATTTTTAGCTGTTGTTTTATGATGTATGATTTGAACAGCTACGTATTTCTAATTCTTTTCTAAAAATAAGTCATTTTGCACTTAAAAAAATATGAAATTTATTTGTAAATAAAATATTTATTTATGTTTATTAAATTTGTAGTTTACATTTGTACTTTATTTTTATCATTAAATTAGTACATTGTTATAATACTTATATTTATATTTAAATATTTAAAATTTATGATTGTTTTTTGCTTTGTTTTCAACAAGAACGATATTCTTAAGTAAACACAAGTTGTATGAATGTAACTGACTAAATTTTTTGTTTCATGTGTAACATAAATTGTATTTAACAATTTTAAAGTAATATTGCTTCATATATATAAATACTTGCTATACTGATAGGAGTGTAAGTTTTATGCTAACTTAAGAAATAATTATGATAAATATGTATGTTGTACAGACTTTCAAAGCTTCCATTCACAAATACTGAAACTTAAGAATGGGACAGGCGTATCTGCGTTTAATGAAAGAACGGAAGAATCATCAGCGATGCAATATTTTCAGTTCTATGGTTATTTATCTCAACAACAAAACATGATGCAAGACTATATTAGGACAAGCACATATCAACGTGCAATTCTTGGGAATCTCTCTGATTTTAAGGACAAAGTTGTATTAGATGTAGGCGCTGGATCTGGTATTTTGTCATTTTTTGCTGTTCAGGCTGGTGCAAAAAAAGTATATGCTGTAGAAGCAAGTAATATGGCGAATCATGCAGAATTATTAGTAGCTGCAAATAATTTATCAGATAAAATTATTGTTATAGCTGGTAAAATTGAAGAAATAGATTTACCAGATCAAGTGGATTGTATAGTGAGTGAACCAATGGGTTATATGCTATACAATGAAAGAATGCTTGAGACGTATCTGCATGCTAAAAAATGGCTAGTGCCAGGTGAATATATTTATTTTATTTATGCAACATATGCATAGTGCTCATATATGTTTTCTGTGATTAAATATAATGTCTATCTACAGGTGGAAGGATGTTCCCTTCTAGAGGAGATCTACATATTGCTCCATTTTCAGATGAAAATCTGTATATGGAGCAATTTAATAAAGCTAATTTTTGGTATCAAACATGTTTTCATGGTGTTGACCTTTCTGCAATGAGAAGTAATGCAATTAAAGAATATTTCAGACAACCAATAGTTGATACTTTCGATATTAGAATTTGTATGGCTAAATCTGTCAGGCATATAGTAGACTTCCAGACAGCTGATGAGACTGATTTACATAAAATAGGTATACTCACATTAAAATTTAGAAATTGTGTAATAATTGTTAACAATGCATATAAAGTTGGATGTTAATATTTTATAATTCATATATATATATACATATATAAATATATATATATATATTTTAGATATAGACGTAGACTTTCATATATTGGAGAGTGGCACATGCCATGGTCTTGCATTTTGGTTTGATGTAGCATTTATTGGGTCTACACAACAAGTGTGGTTAAGCACAGCTCCTACAGAACCCCTTACGCATTGGTATCAAGTTCGTTGTCTCCTGGAGAATCCACTCTTTTGTAAAAGCGGTCAACTACTTTCTGGCAAAGTTGTACTGATTGCCAATAAAAGGTGATTTATCGATGATTAACATTCATTTTATTAACGTTGATTATTGTCCGCTGTGATCACCATATTATTGAAGAGCCCTTTATTGTACAGTTCACTATTGTGCCTTTTAAATCGTTTATTATGTTATGTTGCACGAAAATTGCTTTTTATTTTACTTATTTAATTTTTATTCTACTATACAATATATGGTTAAATTTTTGTATTTAACATACTGACAAAACTACAAAACTACAATGCTAGAGAATTTTTTATTAAATGTAAATTTATTAAAAAAAATAATAGAAGAGTATCTAATTACATGTGAATAATAATGTACAGGATACATAAATAATATTTATAAAGCCATTGTAGTGTATCGATGATTTTACATCGATAAGTGAATCTATAGAAATGCGTTATTACAAATGTAACAGGATATTACTATATACAAATCTATTGAACATTAATACCATAAAACAAATTACGTAGCAAAGAACTAATCGTGCGTTCTATTTTATTTTGAAGTTTTGTCAAATAATAAGTAATTAGTGTTTATAATTCTCTTGGAAAATATTTGTGCATGGCTGAACAATTACTTGTTATCATTATTAACCGATAAGGACTAAAAATAATTCTTAGTGTACTTCTACAATCGTGTACATTTATGTAATATATAAGAGTTAAAATACAAATTATATGTGATATGGCAATTTATTTATAATTTTATAATCTTTATTTATTCCAGACAATCTTACGATGTCATGATAGAATTGAAACTTGAAGGAACAAATATGGAAAGTAGCAGTAATACCTTAGATTTGAAAAATCCATACTTTCGATATACAGGAGCAGCGGCTCAGCCACCACCTGGATTAAATAATACTTCACCTAGCGAATCTTATTGGACGACATTGGATGCACAAGGCGCACGACAGGCAGTGAATATGGTCAATGGCATGTCTGTCAATGGTCTTGGAGAAGTTTCAATGGATACTAGTGCAGCTGTAAACCCTAGTAATTTACTTGCAATTGGTAAGACTTGATTTTAATTATACGAATATTTAATATTTGCATCGTATAATGAATGTTTTATAAAAAATATTGAGAAAAAGAGTTAATATTTTATCACGTATAACTACGAATAAAATGTTTAATTGTATTATGAGTTACTTTATTTGAATTTGTTTTTGTAATTTTATAACAATATACGACGTATATAGCGTTTTAGTCATGATACAAGTGATAAAAATAAAATTTATAATAGCTTATATTAATTTGTTTATTAAATTATGAAATATAATGCAGTTAGGAAGAAATGTAAAATATGTGATTTGGTAATAATGTGAACGAAATATGATATAAGTATTCCATATCGAAAAATTAAAACAAAAGGAAAACAAAATTAACCCTTTGCGCTCGAGAGGCACTCTCAGTCGCCACGGCGTTTCATGCGGCAACTCGAGTGACAAGTGAGAGGCGACAGTCTTTGTTTCTGTTAAATTTCGTTACCTCCAATTGATAGGAGAGCAATATTGGTTCGTGAATAGGTTCCTTAGCTGTAGATGTTTTTTCGTAGGAAGTATAAAATGATACATCTTAAAATGGAGAGAAGATAAAATTAATTTCAAATTCCTTCGAGACTGTAGTTCTGAAAACGTCTCCGATGTTAGTTCAGATTCGACGATCGTGGGAAAAATATCACAAGGTTTTTCATCGACTGATTTTAAATTTTGACGCCCTACAAAAATGAATTTCAGAGGTATGATTAGCTCAAGTGAAGGTGAATTTGATTTGAACTGTTGAAAAATAAAATCGATTGTATTCATGAAAACTTTAGTGGTAGAGAAATTGAAAGCAGTGGTGGAGACAGTGACATAGTATTAGATGTAAGAAATCGGAAAATTAGAGTAATTGACAGCGAATCCGAAAGTGACAGTGATGCCCTACAAGAATGATAATCCAGAATGGACACCTTGTAATGAATTTAACGAAATACCATCGAGAATAAAATTCATATCCGGCGAAAAACCTGCAGGGGCACAGATATCCTCAAATGTGGAAAAATCGTTGGATTTTTTAAAGATATCCTTTATCGACCAACTAGTAAATCGAATAATAACCGAAACAAACAATTATGCTGCGAAAAAGTTAAAGAGAAGGACGTTTTCATTGCGTTTAATTTGCCTCGATAATACTGCTTTATAAGGAAGTCACTGAAATAATGGCGCAAATTATTATTTTGGAGATTGGAAATTAATTCCTATATTTTTCGTGAATTAGTAAAAAAAACAGAAGAACGAACAGTCACTTAACCACTTACAATTTATAACAATTTTAATAGACCAGTTGAAAGGAGATTTTCGACAACTGTGAGGTCGAACTTCGACGTCGATTTCCAATTATGATGAAATTCGGCTAACTGGAAAGCTCTATGTGATTGTGACAAGAAAGGATTATAAAGTCTGTTCTTATCGAAACGAACTAGGTGGAAGACACGAAACAACCTACTACTGCGATACTTGGTGAATGTTCCATAAATTATCATACGAAAATCCTTACCTTAATATCCTGACATTAATATTATAAAATTATATTTTTAAAGGTGTAAATATATATAAAATATTAAAATATAACGTTTTTGTAAGTTAATTTGTATATAAAATCATTTTATGTCACACCTGTAAGACACTCGTCAGATATGCGTAAAATCATCTCGAGTTACTAATTCGCCTGACCGAAAAAGTTGCCGAGCGCAAAGGGTTAAATATATTTTTAAGTCTATGGAAAAATAATATGCGGTAAAGACACAATACAATGGCAAAAAGGAGCGAATATTTATAATATAAAATATTTCATTATTCTTTATAGTACATGTTTGTATAAATATAGGATTATAACTTCTCCATTCCGGACGAGCCCCCAAATGTAGGATTATAACTTTTCTTGAAATACTCACGAAAAAAATCGAGAGTTGAGTGAACCAGGATTTTAACTCGCATTTCGCATTAACTCGCGACATTCTCGCAGGGATTCTTACGACTTAAACATGGCGCGAGCCGTGTCCTCACACTGTTATTCTGAGAAACTCAGCTGTCTTCGGCTGACACACACAACACATCGTTACATTCTTACACGTCTTTACTCCTTTAAACGTCTTTATGGTTCGTTCGTTTGGTCCGTCCACTACGAGCCCCCAAAAATGTTGGATTATAACTTCTCTCGAAATTCCCACGAAAAAAATCGAGCGTTGGGTGAGCCGGAATTCGAACCCAGGGTCTTCGCATTTCGCCTGCGTCTATCTACTAAGCTACCCAAATCCACAACAACTTCGACATTCTCATAGGCATTTTATAATTTAAACATGGTGCGAGGCGCGTCCCACAAATTGTTTCTCTTAATATCATGCGCAAAATATTGATATGTATAATACGATATTATCTTTTTGTATGTAGTTTTCTATAAATATTGTCGGATTATAACTTTTTTCGAAATGCCTAAGAAAAAAATTAAGAGCGTTGGGTGAGCCAGGATTTGAATCCAGGCCTTTGTATTTCGCGTGTGATACTCTAGTTCACTAAGCTACCCATCCATCATGACTTCGACATTCTCGCAGACATTCTTACGACTTAAGTATTGCGCGAGGCGCGTCCCTATAATATTCATGATCGTTCAATGCATCTTTAATTGAGACAATTTATGTTTAACAGGCGGCCAACCAAACATTCATCCTGGTTCGATTTCAAGTACAGGACGTGGTCGAGTAGGAGGTACAGCCACAAGTACGCAAGCAGCTCAACTAATAGGTGGTGGAATTACACCTAATATGTTTACTTCGCCTGCTACTGTAAGTGTGATATATTAATTTTCGTTCGGCGAGCTACTTCCTGTAACACTTAGCTGATTTCTTACATAGATAAACAAACGAACGAATATATTAAATGGCTATCGTCTATGTTTTATGAAATCAAGCACATCGTCAATTGACGAAGTATTAATCTCTTTGGTATGATCGTCGAAGTTAGTTGGCTGTGTGTGTATGACCGTGCTCTCGGTCACTGAATAAAATGCTGAGTGGCTTAACGAGCAGCGAACTAAAGGGATACTACTACACGGCCGACTATTATCGTACCGAAGAGGTTAAAAAAGATTAATTTTACAATAATACTTGAATGTAATGGCAGGTAATAGCTCGCTAAGTATGCATTGTGATTTATAAAAGAATACTAAATCGTATGCCTGCCTGCGTGTCTTTCGCGCTACAGCTTGGTGTTACTTTCCAGCAATCGCTGGTCCTTGGAAATACTTCACATTATCCAGTGAATCCAAGTTTAATGATTGGAGATTACGTGACACCTGGAAATGGCATATCACCTCAAACATATCGACAATGATCTATGGCAAAATCATTTTGTACCGAGTATTCCTGCAAAGTAAAGCAGTTAAAGAGCGATCCACGCCATAACAACTGTAGCAGTAATGGTCATATAAGCAACAATAAGCACAGTCGCAAGTTGGTATTTAGTTCTCCAGCCAGCAAGCTTCGACTTTCATCTGCCGTTCGAATATTACATGCAGTCAATCTGACCAATCTTGAACCGCATCTTGATCAAAGTGGTCGTAATGTCGCTTATTTAAATAAGACCACACTTAATCCTGTACTTGGATTTGGTTGGGCTCCTGGAAGAAGTAACTCTCAGTGGGGGGTACATTGGAGAAGACTACGAGCCATTCCTTCGTAGCTGTCAATAGCTTTCATTCCACCATCATTTATTTCATGATCTCTCGAAGATTGGATCTTCCAGATTAAAGTGCACACTTGCCAAATGTACCCAGGAAGATATTATATTTTTTAATGACAATACAGTTTACCATGCGCAGCGTTCCATATATTACTGTTTTATCGAGTCCTGACCATGGTCTATAAATCAGTAATTTGTAAGTAGTATAGATCGAGAGTAATCGTGTTGTGATTTCTTGTTTTTTATTTGAAAGACTTTTAGTATCAGTAAGATATCGGAGATTGTACATTGATTAGTTGTTGGTGCAGTTGGTTTTCGATATCAAATGACTTTTACACGATTCTTAGAATAGAAAACAATATTTCGAACATTTTGGGAAATGCAAAGAGCAATAATTCATTAGGCATACGATACTAAGCACTCTGTGGCATTGCCTGTTATTGAAAAACCTCTTAAACCGACTGAATTCCTCATATGTTCATTTCATTTGCATAACAATGGATATTGACGCGTATAAGTTCAATTAATTTGCAATTGTATTATGTACATTGTCTTTGTTTGGACTACAATAATTAATTTTAATGTCGACTCGTTTCGTTTTTGAAAAGCGTGTAAAATATTTTTATCAATAATTTGTATTTTAAAATTTTTTACATACAATAGACCATGTAAATTGGCATTTGTCATGGATTATTTGTTCTAAAAATAATAATTTAGTATCAGAAGAATTGATTATTTATACATATCAGATTTACCATTCCTTTCATAGAATATCGAAGTATATTTTTAAGTTTATTGATTTTATATTGTGAGCATGGTTTTGGCCAGTAATTCAATATTCTTTTTTTTTTAATAATCTTACATGAAATATTTATTATTTCACATAAATATATTAGACAAATTAATTTTTATTTAATAATTAATTTTGCTAATAGACTGACTTTATATATCTGTTAAAAATAATGTATTATGTAAATTTCTTCAAATTTTTAAAAAATCGCACACAATAGTAAAATGCTGAAATATTTTGATATGATATTTATGTCCTAACATATTACTTAAATCATAGTTCCTAAGAGACGTTGCTGCTTCCTTTCTGTCCATGAACTTGCCAGTCAATCGAGATGCTCTCATAAATACTTTTGTTTCATTTCTTTTATGCCAACGTACTGTTTTTAACGAATATGTACTGTTTTTTAACATAATTGTATGTTATTTCTTATATATTTATATCACAAAGAAATTATTTATATTTTTTAACATTGTTATGTCATAAAGATCTTTTATATTTCAAGATTACATTTGTACAAATACCTTAAGATTCTTGAATTTTCATTATCGAAACAAAATTATTTATAAGATTTTTGTAAAGATATTACGTTTTGAGAGCACTTATTTAATTTATGAATAAGTTATACATTCTTTGTGTGTTCGTTTATCCATAGAAACTTCTTCCATAAAAAAGTATGTATGATTTCCTCATTGTGTAGAGCACTTATGAAATAAATAAGTTTTATAACAGGCATTCCGCAAGTGCTGCTAATATTGTATGTTGTATCGTTGTACATAATATTGAAGCCTGCTTTTTCCATTGTTTTTTTGTGAAAAAAATGATCGCACTAAAAGCAATATTTAGAAATGAAATTTTATCAATTCTGTATTAGGTATAAATCAAAATGAAATTTGCAATCTATGAAATATATTTTATGTTTCTAAATATTGCCTTTAATGTCATCGTCGTATACTCGTGTGAACGTGTGGCTTTCTTTAAAATATACAATTGCAATAACTAAAAGTTACATAACAACTCAGGAAACAATGCAAGTAAGAAAATTATTATTAAAATTGTGTTTCTTAATTTTATTATCTGATCTATACGATTTGTATTCTTATTGAAAATAGTGGTGCAATTATGACAATGTTCGTTATAATGACGAAGTGTGTTGTTATAATAACATTTTAATATCAACAATCAATATTTTAAATTTATTTGATTCGTAATAGAAACAAAGAAAACATTTGGTGTCACTTTATTAGCAAAATCAAACAAATGGTTTGTTTGTTATAAATCTATAGGATATTTGTCCTTAATATTTACTATAAGAAAAATGTCTCTTTGCGTTTAGCAGTACTTGAGAGAAAAATAGATCTTTCATTTTTCTTAAAACGTTCCACATGTGAATGTATGAAGGGAAAGGTATACCATAGTGTTCAAGCTAATAATGCTGCTATTACCGTAATATTTACGACACAGATATGCTACGATATTCAAAGTTGTTTTTCAAATTAGTCATTTAATCATTTCTACGTGTTCCTTAAATGTAGAGCAGCTAACGTATCGCAATCATTCTCTCTCTCTGTCTCTCTC
>JAITYT010000249.1:43900-86292 GCA_025433975.1 Liostenogaster flavolineata | reverse complement strand
GGGGGGGGGGGGGGGAGAGTTGGAGGGGATACAGAACGACGATATTCGGGCGGGGACCGTATTGATTTAAAAATGTTTTGCCGGTGTACCGTCGTGTCAATAGGAACGGAGGTGTTGTCGCGTTCTTGTCGATAAGAACCGTTTGCAACGTGCAGCTCGTGTTTACATCTCCATTCGAGTACCTCTTTTTTTCGAGTTTGCATCCGACGAATTTTCGAGGTATCGTGAAACGTCCCTCTCTCTTTCTACGACTCAGCACAAGTGTTAAAGCGCGGGAGGTTAGGAAGCGCCCGTCAACGAGGTTAGTACAGCGATCCCCTTTCGTGCGAGAAGGTGATCGGATAGAGAGAAAAGGATTAAGCGGTAGAAAGAGTGAAAAGGAAAGAGAATGCGTAGCAAAACCGAGGAGCCGGCCTCCGGCGATGAGAAACTGATTTTCAACAGTGACCTGAGTTTCGAGAGCATCGTGCCAAAAAACAGGTTAGATTTACCGACTCTTTCGTAAAGGTAGATTTGAAATAATTATCCTTCTTGGCAGCTCGCCTCGCGTCAGTCACGCTGTTAAGGTAATCGCAGAAATCTCGTAGCTCGCCTTCGGATTAGCTTGACCTCTGTTAAATGGTTCTCTTGTGAACTTCGAGGTGTCGGGGAACGCTTTTCCCTGCCGATCGATTCGTTGATTGCTCGAAGACGCTCATGGGCGAGCCACGAGCGATTTTTAGCGCGATATCTCACCGAGCGAAATGATAAATCGCCTGGATAAAAATACCGAAGTTAACGTTCGTGTCGATGACGCGGAATAAGGATACGGAGAATAACAAATAGATTCGTTTTTTATATAACGTGCATAACACGGTTCTCACTATGGTGCCGACGATAACATTCACGTCATTCGATTCTCAACCACGCCTCGCATCACGGCAAACACGACGCCTACACGCGAATTACATACTACACGATCCACACCATACGGCAAGTTAGACGCGTATGCGTGCCCGTCGTAAGCCCTTAGACGCTTACGGTCGCGATGTATTGGAATTGTTGGCGCTCGACTAGCCTCGTGACACCGCCGACTAACACGAGCAGATGTTTACCGCGTCTCTTTGAACCGACTTCGAACGAATCTTTTCTGGAGCTGCAGTTTTGAGCGTTCTCGACCATTTTAGGCTCTTTGAAGGAAAGTATCGATCAGGGAGCTTCGTTTCTTTTACGAATTTTAACGATTGCTGATCGATGGGATTGCGAAGCGCATTCGGAATAATTTCGATAAATTTATCGGGTACTTCAGGCAATCCAAGTTTCGGAATGCACAAAGGTACCTATATTTTATGATTAAGAGTATTTATTGATGTGTATATTGTCGACTTGGTGGACATTTGAGTGCACTGTTGGTCGTTGACGCGGTCCAATGTTGCAGCGTTTTTTTCGACCGGAAATCCAAAGAGTTAAAGCGTTGAGTTCGACTTGTTAAGTTTATCGGCCAGGCTTGTAAATTTAAAAAAAGAATTTTATTAAGGTGCATTAAAAAATGATTAATGAATATTATTCACTAGATTAGATTAGAGATTAGTGATATGGACGTAATGCCAATCTTTCCCACGAGTTTCAAGTAGTTCGATACCCAAGTAATCATTTAAAGTGTTTGATGTGTATCGCTTGGTATTAACATTCGTTATGAGCAGTTCCGAAACGAGCATTTTTTGGTATTGGTATCACGCCAACAGTAAAGGTATCGATGTTGTTCGAACTAGGGTCGACATACGCAAATATCGAAGGTTACTTTAGAAATTTCGTTGCTTTAAAGACCGTGAGTTCGGACCTGACCTAAGTATAGAATTATCACGAGTGGAAATACTGGAACATTTCAAGTAAGTAAGCGAATGAACACAACGAAGGGTTCATCTATCCAACAACAATATTTTATTCGCTACGTCATCTTTTAATGGATTTCTTTTTTTATGATCATTTCGTCAGTTTTTGAAAATACTCTTTCAGAAGGAACAAATGTTGTCATTACGTCAATGAATCTTCATGTTTGGATAAATGTGGTTCTTTTTTGTGTGTGTTCTTTTTAAGTTCTTGTACGTCAAATATTGGCCAAAATGAAGGGACTTATTCCGTTACTATTTCTTGAGATTTCTTTCGGTATGATGTAGATCCCGTAGACTCATAAGGCTATCGGAATAATGTTGTTCTCAGATGTCTACAATGACTATGGAGGCTGAGGTGTAATTAGTGATTAATAATCATTGTTATATACACAATAATTATGAATATGTCGATGTCAATTCTATCAAAGACTTCTGAATGAATATCGTTTAGATATCGATTCCTTCAATCTAGGTATCGATATCTTTTGAGTAATATCACTAATAATTACGATCTTGCCTGGTCGGAAAAGTAGGACTCGTCTCAGGGCAGGTTATTTAAATCGAGCTAATCGTTTTCGCGATAAGATAGATCCTTTTAACAATTTATGTGCCATACTTGTTTCTTGAACCCCTATCGGGAACGTTATCTTTGATGGTACTTACGTGTTATTCAGAAAATCATATTGTAGGGCTTCGAGGCGTCTCGAGCTTGTAGCGAATTTTTCGCTTTCCTTTTCCTTCTATGCGATTCTTCTTTTACACGATTTTTCTACGAAATTCTGCTTCGTTGTTGCTATTAATTTATTATCCACGCGTTTATCTCTCCCGATTTTGTTTCGACTTTATTTTTTGACTTCGCTGCAGGCTCATGTATTTCTTTTGAAAGTAAATCTAAGTTTTGGATATTGTCGCAAGTTCGATCGAAACAAGCGGGCTCTACTCTGACGGAATTCGATCCTAAATCCTACCAACCGTACATATTACCGCCACGTGTTTTTTTTTATATCTTTTTTCACTAAGAACTGTAATTTTAAATTTAAAAAAAAAAACACGATAATGTCTTTAAAATGAAAAAAAAGGTAATGTATTTATTTCAATGCAAAGTATAGACTTCGCGGTTAAGTATGGAACCGATAAATAGTCTATATTTCTACTTTTCCGAAAAAGGAATTACCTTGGAGATTCCCAGAAGTCTGTGCATCGCAATATTTACTGAAAATTCATATTGTCACGGTGCGAAGTATTTTTTTGAGACAAAAATACGGTAGGAATCCGTTGGACGTTGGTCGACTATTTCAACGTCCATTGTTCTTTTCAGACCTCGCGTCAGATTATAAACAAACAATTGATAAGCAAAAGACGTTGTCGCGTTATACAGAGGCGCATTCTGGATCTTCTTTTTTATTCCATATTTTCGATCATGAACGTTTTCGCTTTTTCTTGTTTGTCTCTTGATTCGCGAATAATTCTAAAAGTTTGGAAAGAGCAGAGGGACAGTTATAGGATGCACTATAGGAGATAAAATCTAAAATCATCATCGTACCAAGGGAATTTATATTGTTATTCGTATGAGCGTAATAGCGCAATAATATCGTCACGATGAATAGAATGTATTTCTTCGTGACATTCAAGCTGTTTTATCATGGTCATAAATTTACATTGCTTTGACGAATAATCGTTCGTATATCACGTTTTTTTTTGTACCTGTTTTAAAGAAATGCTCGTCAAAAAGTGACGAGTTATGGAATATGATTAATGAATATGTTGCGTTCGACTAATTTTTTACTCAATATCAGTCTTCAATATTAAAAAGACGATTATCGCGTAATTTCAGCTTGACTTCCGTGTAAAATGTGATACCATTCACTTTGCTGATTTCCGACGCGTTATTTTTTTATAAATTATAAATTGAGGACGTTGTTGTATCGAGGAAATCAAAGTTCAATCGATGATTTTATTCCGTTAAATATAATAACCCGTATCGCGATCCGAATATAATTGAATTCATATTACGAATTCGTATTTGTAATAGCGAGCGTGGTAAAAATATCTATATTATTCATACTTTTGCTACGAAGATCGTATACGTGGCAATAAAGAAACGCAATAAACGATAATTCGCAACAGAAGTGTCCGTGGTGTTGACTTTATGTGATTTAGAGACTAGTATATCGACGGTGTAAATGAATTTGAAAATTTAACGAGTTTCGAATACTTATGGAAATTTTGAAGAAGAAATTCCTTGATATAACGTTAATTTCTAATTTTTATGCATTCGTAATATTTTTGGCAAGGCAGCCAAAAATGCTATTAGCCACTGAACATCTTAATAATTTTACTTATCCGATAAAAGCGGCAACAGTTTTTTTTTGTCAAGGCATTCAGGTTCTTGCTATATGATAATTTTTTGTATATTTTACTTCACTATTAGGTGATCGTAATAGACTCGAGTTTTCGTGAATTTGGGTAACCATATTTCGTCGTTATACCTTGATGTCTACAGATTCGTGCGTTGCATCGAGGAATCACGATTATCCATTAAAATTGTACTTTTAGTTGACAATAACAATACTTTTGATCTCACTATTTTATTTTATGTTGTCCAGTTGTTACGTTGAGCTAAATGTCGTTATAACTGCATGTAATTGTAGAGTAAATTCTAATCGAGCGTATCGATTGCTTATCGTATTTTTTTGATTTGTTTTAAGGCAAGATCTACTGAAGTGGAATGGCTGGGGATACAAAGATTCCATGTTTCGAGTGATCAACAACCAAACCGTCGAATTCACTGGTGACAGGTAAGAATCTACCATGCAATATACGAAGCAACTTAGGTGTTCGTTTTATGTCGCACTATGACGAGTCTTAGTCTCATAGGCACAAGGTTCATAGACATAATTTCGGGCCAAACGTGAATATCGAGAACCATACTCACGACCACTATTACGATTTTAATCGATCGGTATAACGCATTTATTTTGACAAGATACTAATATTTCGTGGGAAATTATCGAGGGAATCAAGAAGTAAACTATTATTTTTTAGTGTAACGTTCAACTTTATTGAAAGTAAGATTATTACTCAAAATCACAAAATATAATTTCCACCATTTTTGATCATCTCTTCTCATCTATTTTGTAAATTTTTCTTCTGTTACACTCGATTCCTACTGTTTATTCGTGCTTCAAATGTTTTTTTTACTGCCTGGACGGGCTGTATTGGTATTCCTTTAAATTGATATAATATCAATTTAGATTGATCTTAGGATCACTTTAAAAAGGACAAATTTCCGTTCTTAATTCGAATTCTTCGTCAGTTTATCTACTTCTCTCGCTCTCTCCATTGCCCATTCTTCTCTGAATTTCTTAAAAAGTCAAGCATGTTGCATTATTTATCATAATTTTAACAAACAGTTTAATCGTCCGGGAAAATTCTACCGGAATTCTCTACAGGGAACCTTATAAGAATACACATCTGTCATATCTTGATTCATACCAGCAACAAAAATTTACAAAATGTAAATTTGAATCGTAATATTATAATGAGGGGATGACGTCTAGACTGACGTCAATAAAATGATGATCGATGTCGGTTTAAAATGATATTTATTTTTTGAAGTACGATTCACATACCTCTTATTATCTATATATCAGAAGCATTGTTTTACATTTTTACAATGTATCTCAAATCATTCAATGCAAATTTTCAATTTTGTATCGGTATTCTGACCTTATTTCATACTTAATCTATATATGTTTACGAAGAATATTCTTTTATACGCGTGTACTTATGTGTATATCGGTATCTAACGAACGACGTCGAAACAAACTGAAGATATAGACAAAGACATAGGCGGCGAGCCTATTTTCTTGTACGCGTGCTAAAAATATAAAAACGATATTCCCTGATACATCTGATGTGCCGGTTAGTCTATTAATAGGAAAAGGCAAACTCCTTCTGCAAGATCGCTATTAATTACGATAGACCTTTATCGTAACACGGAGCAACGGAAGGAAATTGAACACAAATGCCGGAAAGGTTGTAATCCCGTTGTTTACAAATTAATTCGAAGAAGACCGTACGAAAGAACTTGGAAACTAACTGTTGGAATCACCATCGAACTATTGTCGAGAAATTTTGCGCGAAGACGAGGAAAGTAAAAAAGAGGGTCAAGTTATTATGTGCTAGACAGTACAAGTGCGCCAGCCTCTGTTAACCAACGTAAAAGACACTTTCACGCATTGAACGAGACGCGCGTGAGATGCGTTCTCTTATTTTCCACTGCTAATCCTGTCGCGTTTCCCGAACCTCGAATGCAGTCGCTTACAATCTTGCGCGAATAGATTATTACACGTAGATCACGCGATGCTAAGTACATCGCAGAAACGTCAAATTAAATTTCCCGTGTCACGATATTAATGTAATACGCGTATGACATAACGATTCCTTGTTTATGACGATCATGGAATACCTATCGTGCGTTTGCTTAATTTTTCGTCTTCCTCCGTTTCGCTTTTCCCCTCCCTCCCCTCTCTTACACTCTAGGAAAAAATCGAGCGTCTGTTAATACGTGTCCAAGGCGTCTGCGATAATTCCAAAAACATAGAGGTCCCCCTTGTTTAGGACCACGGCGAGACAGCGGTTAATCGTACAAATTTATTTCCCTCGTTATGGTCAAGTTTATTTGGTATCGTTCCTATACAGGAAGAGTTTGGAATTTTCGACAGTACAAGTATTGGGCCGTCTCATAAATAATGCAGTTTTTATAGCAAGTTGCTATAAAAACTTGTACAGAAAAATGCAGTAGTAAATTTATCTCGTTCCTATTTTTATTTTGGATTAAAAAAAAGTTGTTTTCTCAATCTTACGAAATAAAATTACTACAAAATCGCATTATTTATGCGATGAGAAATACATGAAATAATTTTCTTCGCCAAATTTTATATACTTTCGTAATATTATTTTTATATAATGGCAATTTAAATATGTTGCTTCGTATCTGTATACGGTGGTGAATACGATGGTGTTGTTTTACGGTGAGTGACCGTAATCATTTTTAATTTCAAAGCTGTTAAAAAAAGTAAATACGGCGTTCTAATCAAAGTAGAAAATTGAATTTTGTTTTGAAAGATCTTAAACATTTTACGAATTTGTGCATTGCGATTGTTCTATTATTTTTAAGCGACAAAGCGATAAGTATTTTTAAGTATTCTTTACGAAAGCAGAATAAATGTACCATACATTGCTACATATGGTTGTTTTTTTAAATGAATTTTTCATCTTTCTACCTTTTTTTATCGTTGACCTGAAATCTTCTAGAATTTGTTAAAATTACGAATACGTTTTTCAGTTATATTCAAATTTTACGTTAAAAAGCAGAAGTTAATTTTTTAATTTAAGAATTTTCTAATTTAAGTATCTAATCTAGGTAAGAAAAGACCTAAAGATAATGAACTTTTCGTTTTATATGTCATTTCTTATTTGGAAATTACATCGTGCGATAGCGAAAAAGTACGATTCTTGTAATTTGACATACACTTGAATAAACAGAATCTAGATTTGCTTTTTTAACCGTTTAAGTGCCACGGATTTTTCTTATTTTCCCATCAAGAATCGTCTGCTTATACGCTTGTCTGATTCCGTGTTTAAAAATGTCAAGGTGTGCGATTGCGCTGTTTTTCATTTATATGCGTTGAGTTTTGTCTTTACTAGTTTGGTCTTATTTCGACATGCGTTTGAGCATAAGTAGTGAAAGCAGTGCTCATTATATTGTTATAATAAAGGTAGTGTATAACAGTAAAGCATGTATATTTGCAAAGCGTGCCATTATCTTAATTTTGTCTTGATTTACTTACGACTGAACGGTAACTGTAGACACTCATTGACAAAACCCGAGCGCGCAATCAGCTCGATTCAATTAATTAATTCATTGACACTTGATAACACTCAAGCTGTTGAGACAGCATTAATTCCGATAATCGATATTCCATCGTATTTCCATACAATCGCATACATCTTAATTTTTCGTTTGATCGCTCACCGCTCGTTTCTCATTGTACGCGTGTCGTTCCATAGAATTCAAGAACGTGTATGTCTCTTCGTCAAAGACACATTGTAGATGCTTCGCGAATGTTTTTCTCTCTTTTCTCTTCTCGCCTTTAATGAAATATGCGATAAAGAAAGTAAAGACAAAATGGTAGACAAAAAGAAAGGACAGAATTCCTTATTCACGGGAAACCACGAGCAGAGCTGGTGAATAGAGCGCGACTTTTGGTTGAAATTTTGCATGCAATTATTAGGTCGTGTGATATGAAATGTCAGATTATTCAAAGATCAAGTATTCAAATATTATTATATAAGGCACCTACAAAAAAGTTACGATGACTAAGAGAGTACCGTTGGAACTTTAAAGAGATAAAACAAAAATTATAACTTTCAAACATATCATACATCTAACCATTTCTACAATTAATTCGCGGATGATGAGAAATTCGACATTTCATATTACATGACCTAATAGATCGTGAATATTTGTCGTCTATAATATAAGTTTTATGATCACCGTAAAAAGTATTTAAGAGTCGCGTTATATAATTAATCGCGTAATTAATAATATTAGTTTTATTAATTATACGTAAAGTTTGACCTAAGTCGGTAACCCGAAGGCTTTGCTACCACTCTAGTGAAAGAGGTCGAAAGAGGAAGGAAAAGATAGATTGAGAAGCAGTACAAAGCTTTAACATATCTTTATCGATCACCGTGGGATGAGAGACAGTTGGTATCATTCATGTCCGATGATCGCGATACTAGAGGCGAATTACGATGATCGCAACATTGCAAAACATGCGAATTTCTTGAATTTTCTTCGATGAATCCGATCCCCCTTCTTCTTCCCCGCCATTTATCTTTTCATTTCTTTTCTCCTTTCAATAGGGATCTTCGTAGATCGTACAATTATAATCGTAACAATTTATCGATCGTCTTATGCAACTTCATTCTAGAATTGTTATTGTGTTTAATCTCGTACTTAATTCCAATGAGAACCTCGTATATTTGAAACTATTGTTTTTCCTGTACTTTATTCCACGTTATTGCGTCTCTGTTTAACCTTATTGGCCAATATGTATAAAAATACATTTACGCAACGAAGTACATTAATAACAGTATTTCTGTACGGGCGTGATACGTAGGCGAAGGATTCAGCTATTAATGTGTTTCTTATCCCGTTGCAGTCACCGATGGCAAGTAAAATTATTTCACAGCTTTTTCGTGACATAAGTTTATAAAATAATGGCTATCACGCTAATAATAAAAAAAGAGGAGAAAATAAATGTAAGAATTGGCTATAATAATATCGTTGAAGTTTTTTGTTTGAATTACCTTAACCCTTAACGCTCGGTTTTATTACTGATCGATTTTTTTTTCTGGTAATTATAATCTATGTTTATTTTATTTTATTTATTGTAAAAAAATAATATTTATGAGTTTAATCGAATTATAATTTAATTGAATTTTTTGCCTCGATATCTTACTTTGGACTTATTTTGAATAACTTCACGTTAATTATTGAACATATACGGAACTGAGGATCTATCTTTCGCAAGAGCACCGTTTCCCAAGATTGCCGTTCTTGATTGATACATTAAACATGTGGATCGGTTATTCGTTTACACTACATAATAAATGAAGTTTAGAACTAATCTGTATGAATTGGCGTGAAAATGCTAAACTCGTCAGATAGCATTGATAGAATCATTTAAATTTTAAATAGACTAATTTATAAATTCTTACATAACATTAGTTTAACATTCTGATTTGTTCTACTTGAGTTATTGAAAGCTCGAGATATGTAAAGGATTACATTTAAATAAGTGAAAAATATTTGTATATTGGGTAATGAAAATTTATTATAAATGTGAAATTTTGTGGCAATCTCGTACGAAAATGTTGTTTTTAAAGTTTCAATTTACTTAGAGCATTTTCAAAATCAACTGAATGACCTATAAATGACTTAAAATAATAAAAAAATTATGAGTTTTATTAGAAAAAAAAATTTTAATGAAATGATTCATTTATATTTATTAATTATTTTTAAAAATAATCCATTTTTATCATTTTAGGCTTTTATTATTATGAGTTGTGAGATTTTTAAAATATTCTTAAAAAACTGGAGGAATATAGGGTAGTAAACACATAATATGTTTATGTTTTTCTTTCGTTACTGGTCTATTGATGATGTATATGGAAGTAAGTTAATATTTCCGTATATATTTTTGGTCTTTTAGGTGAAAGATCCAAAATGCCGAACTCAAAATCATCTAAAGAAGTTTTATAGAACTACATTGCATTTTTCAAGAATCTCATCCATTGAATTTTCGACATATTAAAATTTTGACATTTCGATAATATTAAAATATTTATTGCACTATTGAAATATCCATATATACTGCACTATCTAACGGTTCATTTTTGACACTATCGTAACAATTATATTGAATTAATTTAGTTTAAAATAATGTGATGTGAAATAACTGATAAATTCTTTCTTTTTTTTTAATTTTGACTTAGACTGCTTTCATAATTATGGGCACAATTAGCAAAGCATCGTGGAGTTTAATCATTCGTTCATTGGACGACTCTCGCGTATTTTCGTAGATGATCGATTTTTTCCTTAGATAAATAGTCTAACGACTAACGACTGATCGTTAGTTTCTCATTACTACAGCGATAATATCGAAGACATGTAGTCTTCGATATTAATGCTGTAGTAATGTTTTTTTAAAAATTCTACCTTTTATAAGAAAGCGCGGTTACCTCGACTTCGTTTACCTATTCGATTAGTGCGGCCCATCAATCGCTGTGCTCTAGAACTATTCAAGCGGCGAATATTCCGCACTACACTTCTACGTATTCTTTCCATCTAAATTTTTCAAGGAGAAATTCGCATTCGCGTGTTTAACTGTATCGTTTATTTATATTTTTCCCCCTTTTTTGTCCCCTTAGAAAATACACAATAAATAAAACGAGCTAAATAGATTAGCACAGTTCTAAGTAGGAAACGTTAGGTTGTCCCCTTTGTCGATGTTAATAAAGTTTTGTCTAACTTTGATACGAAACTGCGTTAATTGATACATTTTGAAGGATGACATCACGCAGACCAACACACAGATCACGCAGATCAACATTGTAATTACTGCATCAATACCTCGTTTTCTTTTTTATTCTTTTGCCCATATTGTTTTTTTAAAGTAACATTTCTCGCAATTTCTATATGGAGAAATTTTCTTCGGTCGAGGGTATATTGTTGGGAAAATATCTCTCTGTTGTAAGTCGTAGTGGTCCGGATTACTTTGGTCGTTCTGCCTTTTTGATGCGTCTACTAGAGTGATACTTTTCAATTATATTTTTTACCAATGTTGAATGGAAATTTAAATTATTCGTTATTCCTTTAATTTTCTTGTATAAAATAAAAGTCAGAGACAGCAAAGTTGACTAAATGCTTAAATATTTTTTTATAATACAATATTTTTTTCCCGCCGTTTGCTAATGCTATAATCGTGTAAATGTCTATGTAATCGATTAACCTCTCTCATGGTGTTATTGTAGTTTTGGTTTCATTATTGCGATTCGTTTTTTATCTTTCTTCGCAGTTGATACTTTTTCTGGGTATGCACTGTAGACAGATAAACTTCTTTTTTCCATCATGCCATTTAATGCCAATAATTTTCCTTTTTTAATTTTTTTTGAACTAAATTCCTGTAACGAATCTTTTCTATTTAATCACAATGTACAGTAGGTTTTTTTTTTTAAATGTAAGAAGATCGGTTAATTGTAGCGATGTATAATAATTATCAGCTGTTATGGAATAACGAAAAATCTGTTAAGAATAATGTGACTTACGAATTTATAGGCATATCCTTATATTTCTTAAATATTATCGTTCTTTTACCCGTATACGTAATAAATGAAAATAATTACGTTTTTTGCGTTAACGAATGTTTCATCTAAGGTAAAATTATTTTGAATAGTTTTATACCGATTATTGTAAAATTTATACTATAATTTTAAAATATCATTTTGTATGCCTCAAAATATATTCGCACATGAACAAGGTAATATTTGTACTGCTTTGAACATAATTTTTTCACTCTGCTTCTACTCTCTGTTAACCCTTAGCACTCCGCACGTTTTTGTGCCATTGCCTACCTGCAACTCCAGCATATTTTCGCAGCGGAACGAGTGAGAAGGAGTCTTATTTTAAGTGAGAAGAATTACACGTGCTTGTGAATGTTTTTGATTTTATTTGTTTTATAAATATGCATTTTCTTCTTGTAAATGAAAGATAAATTTTAAATTTTGTCCAATTATCTTTGGCGATACACTAAAATGTATTCTATCTGGCATATTTAATTCTTCCGTGACATCGCGCCATTCATCTAAGTCTTTCAGAAAATCTTCACTTTTACTTTCAATAATCTTTATTCGTCGTATTTTTGGTAGTATAATTTCGTAACACTAGTTGAAATGTCAGAATTATAATCAACATTATCTTCCGCAATATCTTTTAATATTTGAAGATCAAATTCGTCTTCACTATCACTCAGATCCAAATTCTCATCATAATAATTATCTTTCTCCATATTGTTAACCATAAAAAAGATCAAAAAATGATTTAATCGTGTCAGTACAGAGACTTAGTACGTTTTAACTACAGATAATAATATCCAACGCCGACGATACCGTAGCATCTTAAGCGTAATTATGCTAAAAACAATTACCTCCGTAGCGGACCCTTCGGAGTTACGGGATAAATGACGGATAGCTTCGTAGCGGAGCCAACGGAGCGCTAAGGGTTAAAGACAATATAACATTGTATGTGACATAAACGGATTTTAAATATTTGAATGAAAATAATTTAACATAAAAACGTGATATAAACGGAGCCGTACAATTTGGATGAACGGAAAAGCACGGTACCGTTCATGGAGCTGCGCATTTCTGCCGATAATCGTCACGGGGCTACGCGTTAAGGGATTAATTTGATAATGCGTCATTAGTAACTGCGGTGTTCGTTCAAGAGACATTCTTTATTTAAATTGTTAATTAATTAAACGGATAACACTTGATTTACGTCTTCACTTAGGTATTTTAAATAACAGAAGAGAACACAACATATTTTTGAACATAATGTAAGAATGAATGACTTATCGTTTCGATAAAAAAATAAAAGCCATTCCATAAAACGATATTTGACGATGTATTCAACTAATTGTAAATAAATGTCCAATGCACTTGCTTAGAATAAATAACGTATTTTTTACTTTTTCAAGATATTATTCCGTCCGTAACCTCTCAAGTGCGAAGAAGATTTCAATGAATCTTGTAAAATAATCTCATGAAATGAATCTCATCTCGTAATTCGGAGAAGATTTAATGGAATTGCCAATTTTTGCAGATGATCAGTAAAAAATTTATAACTTTAGAACTAATCATTGTATTAACTCATTTGCATCGATAGCGTATATATACGCTCAATTTTGTTGGTCACTATCGTTATTCGTTAGTTGAATTACAGAATGCTGAAATATGGAGTTCTTTTACTTGTTGTAATTTTTGTACTTAAATATAATAAACAAAAATTTGGCGATAACAACCGTTTCGCCTTTTTCAATTGTTTATTTTGTAACTTTTGATAGAAATTTTTTCGATTGGCCCTCAAAGTTCCGATACATTCAGTACCGTAAGAAATTTTCAGTAGTTTTAGTAAACGTCGCTCGACAGTCCGGGCCCGACGTACTCGCTACGTCGCACGCCTCGGAAAAATACGAGGTGATTGAAATTCGCTGCGCATTTTCCACTTAATATTGTCGGTGGGTCAAGCGCATATGTATAATGAAGTCGCTTGAGAGATCGTTTCACTATCGAGTGACAGCAGGCATGTATAATGAATGCTACATGTCAGAAAGATGGTAAATATCGAATGCGTTTATTTAATGAGTTTGTTCGTTAAATTTACTGAATGTCTCGACAGACAATTACGACAGGGATGACGTCGTCGTGTCTTGTTCACGGAAAATTGCATCGCCTTAGTTTCCACTTAACCTATCGGTCCACAGTCAAAGTCTAGCTTTGACCGCTATTTGATTTTAATCATTTCGTCACTAAGTTAATTCACTGAGTTAGTTTTAAAAATTTTCAGCGAAATAATGACAATGTCGACTCTTATCTCCAATTCGTCCGTCGTTGTTCTATCGACGAAATTTCACGCGATTCCACCGTTTGGCTAGGAGCAACAAGATAATATGAGATCTTTAGGGTGGAGAAAAAAATGATAATATGGAAAAGGGAAACTCGAGTACAACGAGCAGTCTAGTAGCAGAAAGGGTCAGATTCGTCAAAAATCGCGGTTTACCTCGATAAATAAAAAAAAAATCGAGATTCTTTACGTTCTCATTGCTGCTGTTGTGTTGTCGTCTCGTTCAAGAGAAAGGAAAAAAATATGTTCGACGATCTATCAAACTTTTATATCATTTAGTTTTACGTTCTGTCGCATATAGGTATTCCATTGGACAAAAGCAATTGCCATACTTCGCAGAATGGGTCGAGAAAGTCTTCGACGTGAACGTGATGAAACCCAACCCGTTGAAGGGCATACCGACGAATTTTTCAGCCTGTATTATATCCGTGGAGTTGCTGGAAGCGATCGAGAAGCTGGAGATTGATTTCTCGACTGAGGGTATTGACAGGCTTATCAGATCGCACGGACACACTTTACGAGAGATTTATATGCTGAAACACGGAAACCACAAGAGGATCCCGGATATCATTCTTTGGCCGAGTAAGTCACATGTGCACGCTCGTGTTATCGAGGGATGGGGGGAGGGGGAGAAGATATTCCTTTTAACATATATGTGTTAACTATGGGAAAGGAAGAATCTCGTTTTCTGCCTAATGCGCCAAATTTGTCGATTTATTTGTCACGGAGGATGGAGGAGGAACGTAGACGCTCGCAGGTGTGTAAATTTGAATGTGATTAAAGCAGTCATATTTTTCTTTTTATGAAGGAAGAAATCCGCCCAGAGGAAGTGACTGCCAAAAGAATGTCTTTATTGTAAAAATTCCTAAGAAATTATGATAGCACGAATACGTTCATTGATCGTTGATTCAACATTGATTTATTCTTTGTCCTGAAGTCGGCGTTATGTATTTTATTATCTTATATTTTGTGTCATGAATTATCATTTTCTGAACTTGAGGTAATTTTTCGCGGGTTATACACAAAAGTTATCTATTTTCTTATTGTGGAATATCTTTAGGATTTTCTTCGATCAATACGAGTTGAAATTGTTTAGCATTAAATTAAACGTTTTTTAATTAATTTTTCACTTTTATTCTTACCGTTTAGTTGGTTTTTAATTAGAACTAAATCATAGAAGAACAACCTATTAGCGAACGACGAAATGATACTTGCACATTTTTTTTCAAATAAATAAATAATTATAATCAAATTTACGTAGAGTGGTTTTCAGCTTTTCTTATTTTTTCTTTTTTGATACTGTATTTTGACATCGTATTTTGATATTGATCTTACGATTATCGATCTATTAATTGTACTTTCAAGTATGCAATTTCGTTATAATTATTTCTTCATAGTGATACTCATGTTTTTTTTTTGTTGAAATTATCGTTAAGGCAAAAAGTTATAAACTGAAAAGAAAAAGTGTAAAAACGATGTTATATAACGGTCATCAAGCATTCTGTTTGATTAAAAAAACGCGTTGAATTGCTTGTAAGAACTCTATGGTCTTCTATATTTTATCTTGCTGTATATATGTAATTGCTAGCTAAAGCTAGCAATTACAATAAAGGATACTAAGGAACAGAGTGTAGTCACGTGTACGTGCACGGAGAATTTTTTTTAGATAAGAAAAAAAAGGTGATATTTATGCGTTATCTCGTTAGAAAATAAAAAATATATATACTTTATTATTCATATTTTACATAACGCGTAATTGTAATTTAAATCATAAGTACCAATGAATATGTTGCATATTTCATGTCCTTTAATATGCTTGTCTTACCTAATCCTTTCGTTTCGTTGATGATACTCTTGCTAGAATAATAACGCATGCTGTCATAGCTTTACAAGCCGATTTTTCTGAAACTCTAAGCTAAATGTAAAAATTACTTTTTGTCGCGTCTTCTACAGAGCAAAAGAAGAGGACTCTTTTGTACAGAGTGGGACAAAATATTCTATTAAATATTTTTATTAAAATATTTTAAACTATGCCTACCTTGAGATTTGGTTTCTTACCATTAATTAATATGAATAGTATTTTAAATTATTCGATTGCATCACAAATCAGGAATAAGAATTTAACGATAGGCATCTGCCACTTAAGAGCGATTGAATAGTGTCTAATGGTAGAAATGATCTGCTTAGAGATTCATCCTCCTTAAAGGATGCTCATTCTTTCTGCCTTAGTCGTTCCACGGCTCATCGTACATATGCATAATTACGACTTTTTATTATAAAGTATGACTTGCTACTTGAAAAGAGAAGAGTTTTTTTTTAATATTAAAAGGTGCCGCCGATATGTATTTTTTTATCATGCAAATAAAATTGCGAATTTCGTTTGCTTACTTGAATATCAATATCGAATTATTAACGTTGTTAAAATTCTTTTAAAGATAAAAAGTGTATATCAATGGCAACTGCTGTTTCTTATTTAGAATATTTTTTAGTAATAGATAAGGAAATAAACACAAACGAAAGTAAAGGCGGCTTGAATAGTTATTCATGTGCGCAAAATGAGCGTATAGTGACAAATAGGCTCGATGTTTTCTATGCATGAATCTTATTAATAAAGAATGACTTATATAGTCATGACTGACTTCATATACAAGTCATATACAAGTCATATATAAGTCATATAAGTCATAGAATGACTTATATGAACCTATATAGATAGTAGAATAATTTTTGTAATCAATAAAAATATAGTGTATAAAAATATAAATGTTTTATTCACTTTATATTTGTCCATTGATATTTCAAAATTGTAGTGTTGAGACACTTGAATAATACTTAAGTCAAATATGTTTAATAATTATCTTTAATATAGCAGAATACTTGCTAAATAAATGACATGTATTTTAAAAGAAACTTTAAGAAATAGTGTATATGACTATATCAGAATTGTGTTTTTTGTTTTGTGAATTTGTCACGTTCGAAAATTTATGATTCATATGCTAACATAAATATAAGCTCTTATCAGAAACTATTATCTACTGTGGCATAAAGCTGAGGCACATAAAAATATGTGACATTAAATTAAACGAATAAAATGAAGTTCACGTTTCACGTACATCTACGTTGAAGATGTAATTAAAAGCACATCAATGAATCGATGTACACGTTGAACCTATTTTCTATAGTTATAAAAAAAATGCATAATAAAATCTTTTTCTTGCATCGAATCACGATAGTACGGCAAGTAGAGACGTTTCCTTGAGCATTTTTAACATCATTTCTGTTGAAAATAATAATAATAGGTCTAATAATAATAATAATATTATTATTATTATTATATATGGATAATTACGAGATATCGTACTATTTTGTCGTTATCTCGTGTTTTCACGAGCAAATTTGATCTTTTTTGTATGACTTTTGTAATAGTAAATCTATTAGCGACAGTGCAATGCAATATTAAGTAAAACAAAAACAAAAAAAGCAGTGAACGTTATACGAATAAAATTGTTCCCGAACAAGGAACCGAGATTACAAGATATTGATATAATTGTTTCAGAATGCCACAACGATGTGATAAAGATCATTAAACTCTGCGCTAAATACGGGGCAACTTGTATTCCTTTTGGAGGAGGTACCGGCGTCAGTGGAGCGACGTGTTGTCCGTCGAATGAGCAGCGAACTATAATATGCCTGGATACGTCGCAGATGAATAAATTATTATGGATAGATACAGAAAATTTATTAGTTTGCTGCGAATCTGGTATCATTGGTCAAGATCTGGAGCGTCAACTACGCTTACAAGGATTCACGTCAGGACACGAACCTGATTCATACGAATTTTCCAGGTACATAGAATAAGCTTTAAAGGGAAAAACTATTATTTCTATTGAAATACAATCGATCCCACATAATAATTTCGTTTAACGTTAAAACAGTCTAGGAGGATGGGTTGCTACCAGAGCAAGTGGTATGAAAAAAAATACATATGGAAATATTGAGGATCTCATAGTACGCATACGAATGGCCACTGGACGAACGGATGATCCTGAAATTACATTAGAAAAGGGTGTTATGGTACCTCGTTCTTCTTGTGGCCCAGACTTTGACCATATCATACTCGGGAGCGAAGGTACTTTGGGTGTTATTACTGAAGTTGTTTTAAAAGTTCGTCCAATACCAAAGATAGTTAAATATGGCAGCATCATTTTCCCCGACTTCCAAAGAGGAGTACTTGCATTGAGAAGGGTATTCGTCATTTAATCAATGCGTATATTTTCGAATGAATGAAACTTTTAATAAAGTTTCATTAATCGTTAACATTGAAGTATTCAAAAATCGATTTAAATACATGCGCAGGTAGCCAAAGAACGTTGTCAACCCTCGAGCATACGGCTAATGGATAACGAGCAGTTTCATTTTGGTCAAGCTCTACGAACGCAATACAGTTGGGCTGGTTTGATCTTGCAAGGTTTGAAGCAAGCATATATAACTAGGATAAAGGGTTACGAATGGGATAAAATTTGTGTGGCGACGCTTCTTTTTGAAGGCGATACCGCGAAGGACGTAAAAGCTCAAGAACAGAAGGTTTACAATATAGCTAAGTCATTTAATGGTGTACCCGCGGGTGAAGCAAATGGTGAACGTGGATATATCTTAACCTTTGTAATAGCGTATATTCGTGATCTTGGACTGGAATTTAACGTTTTATCGGAATCATTCGAAACTTCGGTTACCTGGAGTCATGCTCTTACATTGTGTCGTAATGTAAAGTCTTGCGTGTCCAAAGAATGTTACGCGCGAGGTATAGATAAATATTTAATTTCATGTCGCATTACGCAAACTTATGATGTAGGTTGTTGCATATATTTTTATTTGGCGTTAAATTATTCTGGTCTTAAGGATCCAGTTAAAAATTACGAAGAAATCGAAAAAGCAGCGAGGAGAGAAATTTTGGCTAGTGGAGGTTCTCTTTCTCATCATCATGGTATAGGTAAATTACGTGCTTCGTTTTACCCAGAAGCTGTAGGGCAAAGAGGAGTTTCTCTTTATCGTGCTGCTAAAGATCATTTAGATCCGCACAATATATTTGTAGCAGGAAATATAGATCGAGAATATAAATCTAAATTATAAACTCTGTATGTTATTTGACTTTTGAGATTTTGTAAGTTTTATGAATTGATTGAGGACTGTTTCATATGAAAGAATGGTTCCTAGAAACATGTACAGGAATATACGCCAATGAATGTGACAAAGTTAGTATTATTGATTAATTTGTCAAAAATTGTATATGTGGATATATATGCGTGTGCGCGCGCGTTTGTGTGTGTGTGTGTGTATGTATATAGTAATTGGTATATATTATAAATAAATACACTTTGCAACGTTATTTGGTACAAGTATGGAATTGTAACTGTATTGACATTTTTATAAGTTATTATAAATAAACAAAAGATTCGTTTATGTATTACTTATTCAATACGTTGAATAATTTATATATGTTTTATATTTCCAGAATGTACAATTCATATTTTTTCTTGTCAGAACCACAATTGATAATCCGTGCATACATTCAGAAATAGAAGCTAGCAAACTTCATGTTTTTATATGGCTGATGTTATTTATTTATAGTATACGTGCACGGAAATAAAGAATTTCATTATAAATCGTAGTTAGTTTAATTTATACATTATAAACTAATTGTACTGAAGTTTAATATATGTTGTACAATTTATCAAGATTTACAATCTAAGTTTGTTGATTATCAGCCTTCAAAATGGATAAAAACGAATCAAGGTCATATTCATCATCATATTGCTGTTGTTCCCAAAGTTCCGGAAGAATTTCAATAACCGAACGATCAAAAAACGAATAACAAGATGCTTTTGATGTTCCTGCAGTTTCCAAATTATCCAACTTTTTCGTTTTATCGTTATCCAAGGAAAATAAATCTAATAGCTAGAATATAATTTCATTCCATATTAGAAGAAAAAGTTCATTCAAAGATACTAAAAATTTGCGTATATACATATAGATTATTTTTACCTGATCAGTACCCATAGTCTCAAGAGAGGCATTTTCCGTAGAAATAACAGTATTTGCAGTAAGCAATTTAAATTTTTGAAGCCCCATAATTTTCTCTTCTACCGTGGATCTTGTGATAAGGCGATATACATTCACTACTTTCTTTTGCCCTATACGATGTGCTCGGTCCATTGCTTGAAGATCTTTCATGGGATTCCAATCGTGTTCCACAAAGATCACCGTGTCTGCGCCGGTTAAATTTAATCCTAAGCCACCGACTTGTGTCGTTAATAATAACACATCTATCGAAGGATCGGCATTAAAACGTGCCACTACAGAATGCCTTTGCATTGCTGGTATGCTTCCATCCAGACGAAGATATGTTACCGTTGGTAAATGAATTCGCAAAAGGTCTTTCTCTACGATATCTAGCATTGCTTTCAATTGACAAAAAATAAGAGCCCGATGTTGGCTTACTAATTGTTGTTGTGTATGTGGAGTATCGGTAGCGGCATTAGTCGTTGAATTTCGGCTTTGTTGTTGAGGTTGTCCGATACCACAATCCAATAGTAATTGTTTTAGAGCAAGTAATTTGGCACCGTGTTCTATATCCGCTAAAGTACTTTGCTGTTGTTTTAAGGCATTGCAGACCTGCAATATAATCTCTTATTAAAGAAAAGTATAGAAATGAAGTAATAATTATCGCAAAGCGATACTGACCGTCTGATACAGTGGATGTCGTGGACTTAACACTAATTTAGGATGATTACAAACATTACGTAAGTATCGTAATGCTTCGAATACATGACCTCCCTGAAGATCATTCGTAGTGGTAGATGAGTTAGAAATGAAAACACTCGAGTGTCGCACACGAAAGTCTTCGTACAAACTTCGTTGTAACGGTGAAAGATCACAATAGTAATCTTGAGTAATTTTAGGTGGTAAATCTTTTAGAACGTCTTCTTTATTCCGTCTTAATAAGAATGGAAGAACCTGAGAAAGATAAATTTAGATGTGATTCACTTGCTAGAATAAGTTGCATCTTATTTTATTAAATCAAATATAATTACCTGCCTGTGAAGCGCTTCCATTGCTAATGCACCAGCTTCTTGTTCTTTTGGACCTGCTTTAGGTTCTCTACAAGCTAAAATAGGGCGAGAATATTTTGCTGCAAATTGTTTTTCACTGCCTAGAAAACCTGGCATTAGAAAATCAAAAAGAGACCATAATTCTAATACATCGTTTTGTACTGGTGTTCCTGATAATATCAGTCTGTGATTAGCACGTAAACGTTTCGCTGCTTTTGCACTTTTCGTTTTCCCATTTTTTATTACATGTCCTTCGTCCAATACACAATAATTCCATTGCAGTGCTTCAAAGAATTCGATATCTTTACGAACAATATCATAACTTGCTACTACTAATCTATGATGTGCAATACGTGAACGTAATTTTTCTCGTTCAGGTGGAGTTCCAGCATATTGTATAACGGTAAGATCTGAAGTTTCAAAAAATTTTTCCGCTTCGTACAACCAGTGACCTGTTAAAGTTGGTGGACATACTACCAAACTAGGAGGTGCTTGCAGATTACGATGATGGTCTAATGTCAATATACACAGAGTTTGTAAAGTTTTTCCAAGTCCCATATCGTCGCAAAGAACACCATGAAGATGATATCGATTGAGAAAATTCAACCAATTCAAACCTTGTCGTTGATAAGAACGTAATTTTGCACCTACAGGAACTGGTAATTCTACATCAGGGATACTACAAGGATTTAGAAGTTGTTCCAAGAATTTTCGTTCCTGTGCTTTCTCCTCTCTAAAAGAATATTTGACAAATTTTTTAATTAGAACTTGAATCTTGATAAGTAAATTTTTTTTATTTTGTTATAAACTTACATTAGATTTGGTGGATCAGCGATAATGCCTGGATCTAAGGGTAAAAGCTGTACAAGCGTCGCAAAAGTTGCACTACAGGCTAATCTCACAGCTTGATTTTGGTCACTCATTCTACCAAGTAAAGGTACCATAAAGAGTACAGAATATGGAACTACTTTGACGCTTAAACTTTCAACAATACAGGTCAAGGCTTCTGCAGCACCTTGTCGTATTGAATCTACTTCGTTTGGCGCAATTAAAGTCGAAGATCCTTTTTCATTTCGAACAGTTTCCAATAGCGGCACGACTCTACGTATTACGTGTTCCAGCGCCTATAGTAAAATTTTTAAGTTAAAATTGTAAGCAGGAATACTAAATATTGAAATAAATTGAAATTGTACCTTTTCTGTATCAAGGGTAGCTAGTGTAGCTATGCATCTTGATGCCATATGTCTAACAGCTTTGTACGGGTGAGCTAACAAATTACACAAACGAGGAAGACAATCCAGAGCAGGTGGTAGAAGAGAAATATCCAAACTTGGTGCCATAACTTCTAGGACTTGTAAACCAAATATTAATTGATTTACTTCTTGAATATCTTGGTTCACAATGTCTACTGTGTCTTGCCGTAATATACTCGGTAACATTAAATCCCAAAGATGTGGTAAGCGCGAAGGCAGCTCAGTACCGAACAAAGTAGCTTTAATAAATTTAAAAAAATCATTATGTTATAATATCGCGAATGAAGATATTGAAGTGAATTACGTTCATTTAATTTAGTATACAGTATTAGAGAATTAGCACAGTTTATAATTTCAAGCTGATACATTAAATAGTTTTCTCAATTATTAAAATAAATATGTAGATACCTATCGATGTAAGAGCCAATGTAGCACCACGACGACGTGTTTTAGCTGCTTTTGCTTCAGGTTCTTCACAAGCAAGTAATTCTTCTAACGGAGTTTCAGTAATAGGTGGCCTTCCTGGTCCTCTTCCTCCGCTAACTCCGCTGCCTGCCCCACGATTATAAGCAATTCTTTCCGCATGTTTCTGCCTATTAGTTAAGGTAAGGATTCCGTCTAATAAATCTCCTTCATTTTCACTAACGCGTGGTGTAAATTCCGTATCCGAGCACAAAAACGTGCACAAATTAGTTGAAATCTATAACATACAAATGAAGCATCTTAAACACGTCTTTGTTGTAAATATTTAATGCTAAATATTTCAGGAGTTTCAATAATAATATCAAACCTTTGTATTAGGAGACGGCGCTCTCTCGACGCAAAGATCGACGAGATAAGCTAAATGTTTTGAAGCCAATTTTTGTAAATCTTCATTTTCTTCTCGTTTGATTGCCTCCATCAAGGGTTTTACGAGAGGATTAAGAGGCTGCGGAGCTTCGGGTAAACAATGTAACATAGTAGCAGCACCCGCTAATGCAGCCATAGACATGATATTAAACGATTGTTGTTGAGCTGCTATCGTAGCTGCTCCAATTTCTATAGCATGCCTTCTGTCTTTCAAGCTTTCGATCACTTTTGGCTTTAATTTGACTGTAGTTGAACTACCACTGGTACACGAATTTGCTTCATTGCCCATAGTAGATAATTCTAGAATTGTCTTTCCTGCTAGAATTGCGATTTGATCAAAAGTCATTACACCAGCTGCATCCACTTCAATAGGAACTGGAAGTTTGTAGTGCTTTAATGTGGCTATATAATCTCGACTTTCGTGTAACAAACGTGTAAAAGATGCTGCGATTTCATCATAATATATACACTCATTTAAACAACTCAACAATTTTTCTCTATAAATAAAATGAATGATTAAATCAACGGGTTAAGAAAAAATAGAGCAGAGAAGATATAAGACGTAACATTATACCTGAGTATATCTGGTATTACAGGAGGATTATTGGGTTCTACGATGGCCCAATGAGACATTGTGAGACCTACTACAGTACGTTGCAATGCTGAACGTGAATTGAGATGTGCCAATAAAACTTTAGCATAACAAAGAGCAGGACTAGGCATATCTGGTGTATAAAGTACGCCTGGTGCAGGTTGAACTACATAATGAGATAGCAACCCAAGCATTCGGGCAGCTTTACAACGTGCTTGCACGGTATTCGAGTGTCTCACATTTTGAGCTACAGTTTCAATTCCACCAATATAAACTTTCAGTTCTGATACTGATTTTGCACTTATATTACTATTTTCTCCATTACTGCTAGAATCTGATTGTCTGTCACAATTTCCGATAGATTGATTACTCTTTGGTCCTTTGTTAGAAGAAGTAATCATGACTAATAAATTTGGATTGAATGGCACATGTTCTGGCTGCATAGCAAGGCAAAGCCATGTGCTAACAAGGGGACACGAAGCATGTAGCAGTAGTTCAAGATCACTCTGCGTGACTAGGTTTTCCCAAACGCACACAGCTACATCTTGTATAATGGTTACGTGTTCAACCAATACACGTTGGAAAACATGACGTAAAGCTTCTTGTAAAACAAAACCACCATTTAGGCCCCATCGTTCCTTTTTATTTTCATCTTGTTTACTATCATCGCCAGTCAATGTCTGTAAAGTCTCCAAAGTAGCTTTACGTACGCTTGAATTTGAGTGACTTAAAAATGGCCATAATCGTGGTAACACCTGTAAATATTTTAATAAGAATATATTGATTTATATTATTAATTTATATCGTAAATAATATTTAATAATAACAAATCAAGCGTTTCCATTACCTCTGACAATGGTTGAGGTATTAGATAGGTACGTGCCGATGGTAATGAAAGAATAGCAGCTAAAAGCCCCATAAAACTATTACAAGCAGCTGCCAAGTCATCTTGTTCTTTCAACAACTGCCAAAGTCTTGTTACAATAGCTTCTAAGTCAGAAGATTTTAATAATCTTGGAAGAGCAGATGCGACTGGAATCAAAGCGCTTGCAGCAGCCGCACCCACATCTTCCATGGGATCAGAAAGGCCTTGCATAATAGCAGGAAATACTTTTGGTAATATTTCATCCAATAAGTCATTTCGCACAGCGAGTAAATATTTTAATGCAAGAAGGGCACCGTGTCTTGCTTCCCATTCGTCGTGTTCTAAAAGTTTTAACATAATGGATATAATACGCATAATACCTTTGTCAGTATCTTTACAATCTTTTTCATTTGGCATTAATAATAACAAGGATCCAAGAGCTTGTGCACATGTTTCTCTCACAGGGGCCACAACTTGATCAGAAACAAAATCTCCGAATCGATCGAGCCCCAAAACGCATAGTAGCCTAAGAGCAGCATCAATCAACCACCGACAATGACTTTCTTTCATTTCTTCCATATTTTGATTGCGTGCCTTTCCTGCGCCTATATCATACGTAATTATTTCTATCCAACATTTCTACATAAATCACAAATTTATATGGAACACATACTTTTTCCATGGAGACGAACGAGTTCTCGTAAAGCAGTTGCCGCTCCATGACGTACTTCCCATTTTTGACTAAATAAATCTTGACAAAGGTTTTCTGCGAATGATTCTAAAGGCCAATCTATTACACCCTCTGGCCAACATCCAGTTCCATCCGGAACACCATTTACCATCTCATTCGATACATTATATGTAAGTGCTGTATTGGTTGAGATCACTTCGTCAAACCTAATTTTTTTGCTTAATGTTTCTCCAGTATTACTATTCGTTTCGTGACTTGTTGAGTTATTATGTTCTTGAGAGTCATCAGGTTCCCGCGAACGTTGCTTTGACACTGATTGACGTGCCTAAGGAAAAAGTTTTATCGCTATAATCAATATATTTTTTATTTAAAGTCAGTTAGAAATAAATTTTATAATACCTTTCGCCTTGCTCTATTCATTTCTCTTCTACTGAGTCCACTTGGTTGTTGTTTCAAAGTTTCACTTACAGACATTTTATTTGGCAGTGATTGACACGTTGGTGAACGTACTACAGGCGCAAGATCTTCAGCAGTGAATAATTCGGATGTATCGATACCCATTAAACGTGGATGTAAACCTAATTTAGCTTCTATAAATTTCTTTTCCTGATTAGGAAAGGAAATTTGTTCTCCATCTGGAATAACTAAGTCATATTCGCTACCTTCCGAACCGGTTAAATGCGAACTGCCTGCTAAAACCTTTTCCATATTGAAGTCTTCTAAACTTAACTTGTTGTTTGTTGGCCGACATGTATTAGTATTATCTATAACGAATATAGAAATAAATTATTTCAAAATAAAAAAATTACAATATGTATTTTTAGAAATTACCTTCGCTAGTATCATTTTCTGTACATGGTGGATTCCAAGAAGGAACTTGAGCAAGTATTGCTTGTACAGCATGCGCTGCTGAAATTCGAGTATCCCATTGCGGAGACTTTAATAAAGTAGAAACTCTGGCTAACAAATGATGAAGATCGTGAGGATGTAATCTTTGAGCTTCTCCAAGCTGTTGAGCTGCTGCTCTTTTTGTTACAGCATTTGTACCTGTTTCTAATAATATGAACAGTCTGTCCAATCTATACGGAATAAGTATTTTATATTATAATTAAATTAATTCACATAGCATACGTAAATGACTAATAAATAAGTACATTAAAATATAAATAAAAGGCGTGCCAGAATGAAACTTCGATCTTTCTTATTGAAAATTAATTATTTATTTAACAAAAATGATTAAAGATGCTTTATTGAATGTAATTGTTGTCGTTTGCTATAACTTTTTCTTAATTTTGTAGTAACTTGTGAATGACATTGTGAAAAGATTGTTCAGGTTTTTATACGATTCATAAATCAAATAAATTTTTGGATTCCTTCATGAAATTGATGAAGTTCTGCTCAGTAAGCACGATCATTTCATTGAAGTTTTTATTTCAAGTACTTTGTACTTTGTACAACGTATCTTAGATTGGTTTTGCAACATGTAACTCAGAATTGTCATGCAGTAAAATCATTTTATCGTGTCTTCTGGCTCATTTTGGTCGTTTTTCAATCGGTGCATGATTCAGATTGATTAATTGCTGTTGATAACTATTAGCAATAACTATTTCATCAGGTTTCAACAGTTCGTAATAGACCATACCTTTCTAATTCTACCAAATACATACTTTTTGATGGTTTCTCACATTCTTTGTTATTGGGCTTGAAATCACCACTTTTAAATCTATTAAACCATATTTCATCGGTCATTTGAGATAAAACATATTTACTATAAGCTTTTTAAAGCAAACGATGAGCCTCGGTAACAGTTTTCTTTAAATAAAAAACATAAGTAACGCATGCCACGAATGCTCTAAATTCAAAATTTAAAAAGAAACAAAAATGTTGTTTACAATTTTATGAATTGACATATACTAAATTTTAAAGATGACAGTTGTTGATGATATAGTAGAGTATATGGTTTATGAGTAATACCATCTGTTAGAAAATTGAAGTTTCGTTCCGACACACTTATCGCATAGGAGGCCTTTTTACATAAAACATTTTAAGTCCACACATTGTTAATGTAATCCGTTAGATGATTAAATGTTACTAATGCAAAATATAATATTTTTAAGTACATTGTAAAAGCAATCATTAACATGCACTAATATATTACCTTGATGTCATGATCACTGTGTATTATAGTAGGAGGGCAACCCACAAATACCTTGAAGGAAAAATAAAATTATCCACTTAGGGCTTACAGACAACATAGCAGAAGTATTAATACGATGCAAAAGGAATCACGATAAAGGAGAAAGTACTGTCGTACCGAAACACGTCACTGTACATAAATGACTTTTTCAGCGAATTATCGACGGTAAATATAAAAAACGAAGATATTATTTTTTTTTTAAATTCCGTAGCTTCTCGTTACTACCATTAAAAATATGTATATGAGAGAAGTCGATAGAAATTATAATTTGATTGTCATTTGTAAATGCCAGAAACGAAGCCAAATAGCGAGATGGGAGGGGTATGGGGACGTGAATGATAGATTGGTAATTAGTATGATGCATCGTTAAATTATCCTCGTGGAATTGCAATTAGATTATTAAGGGTAACGCAAGTGACTGCGGTTTCGTGAACTACGAGTAGCAGCTCTCGTGAATAATTAAAAAAATCTTTTTGGAGGGCACAATATGGACATACGAAGGAAATATCAACGAAGAAAACCTAACATACTCACCTATCTTTAAACTGTAATAGCTCTTTTAGTATATTTCAGCTGCCCCTCATAGCCGTATCCCACTGTTTTGATCTTCCAAAAGTCACATGACGCTGCGCAATTCGCAAAATTTGACAAATAGACAGATCGTATGCCAAATTTTTCGGAGAGAAACGCATATTACAAGCATCAAATTTATACTGACAGCCATATTGCTGGTGAGCCTGAGTTTTGTCCCTTGATATTGCTCCGATTGGCCAACTTCATATATCTTCCAAGGGGAGGCTGACCAATCGGTGATCCTTTAATGTAAACGTTGCATTAAGTTACGTTCAATATTATGGTTAATTCGAGAAGACTTATTAAACGTATTCACTATAGTCTATACAATTCGTATGTATGACGCAGAAGCTTCAGACTACGTAGAAAATCACCTTTTTTCGGACGAACTTGACTTCGAATTAATTATCTTCAGGAAATTGATAACGATCTTTAAAACTATCGATGTAACGCTCATTCGTTGAGAAGTAAAGCTTTTTATTATTATTACGTAAGCGGATGAATTCCATAAAAAGGTTTCGAGCGTATTTTAAAAAAATTATAATTGGTTTAATCGTAATAGAATTAGTTACAGCTTTAAGTAGTGATTATAATAATGTAATATTATACGTGTGTGTGTTTTATTTATTATTAACATCGCGAAAGATATATTTAATTATTGTAAAATTCCATTTTCAGTATATACTAATGAGAGAATTTTATTTCCAAAATGGTATTAAAATAATCGTATCATTTAATTAATATTATTTAAGTATCTAATAATTGTGTTCACATTTATTAATGATTACCGTTAAAATATTAATGCATATTAATGTAAGGTACGTAATTAAATTTATTAATATAATTAATACATTATAATGTGAAATATTAATAAAAAAATTTTGTATCAATTTCAATTGAATTAGATTATTGAATTTATTAATATCGCATATCATAGATCTTGTTCTGACAAAAAAGATATATTTTAATAATAATCATAAAGTCGATATCTTTCATTTTCATGAATCTGTAATATTAATGTCTATTAATTACCAATAAGTAAAAAGTGTTTCAAAAACTAGCAATTCTGAACGGTATTAGATCGTGTAATATGAAATGTTGGATTATTTAAAGAAAAAGAAGAATCTATTCTTAAATTCACATTTTAAATGGACCTAGTACCTTTGTTATGATTTCAAATATAGCGCGAGTTTCCTAGGTGACCGACAGTAGTTAATCACACAAATATTTTGCGTACTTCATATTCATATGAATGATGGGTAGTTTCTGGGTGTAGTGCTCTCTTTATCCTACGTTATTCACGTCGTGGCAATCATGAACATCTTTGAAAATGAAAATAGGTACGTTATAATGACGTGACTTACAAGCTCGTTAACCAACGGGCTTCAAACACGTGAGTGGTGTATCGTGGAAGGGAAGAGAATTTTATCTTTTGCCACGTTATGAAGTGTGTATAGTGAACGTTATGTTTTAGTATGATTTTTTAAATTATATGATACAAATTTTCACCTATTCAAAGCCCAATATGTATACTGTATTTCGAATACTTTTAGTATTTGTGCATTTATTATATAGTTTAAGATTAATAATTAGCGATTATTATCTAATTATTCGTAAAAAATGGGGTGAACTTTTGTATGAAAAGAATACTAAGGCAGATGCCGAATTACTTGTACAGAGTATACATACCATTAAAAAGCTTCCAAAGCACTTAGTTATTCTTGGTACAAAAGAAGAATTTATTATGGATTCATTACGCATAATTGGATGGTGTATCACACTTGGTATACCTTACGTGAGCCTACATAGTTGCGATGGTAAATGAAACATTTATTCAATTTAGTTATTATTAATATTAATAAGAATCAAAGTTGTAATAATATTGTATACAGTTATCGATCGCTTGCTAATTTTAAATTTTTTTTGGAGGTAACGTATATTATATCAACGTCCCTACATATTAAATGGTTTTAAAACGAATCTGACAGAAAAGAAATGTATTTGCAATTGAATAATCGAATGACGAAAAATTACCCTGTAAATTATTATTGTAAAAATGATAAGGATGTGTACAAAACTAAAATATTTTACGTTTCGATGAAATATTTTGTCTCGCTAGATAGAAAGCAATGAACTTGTTTGTGCATTTAAAATGTTTTATTGTCTTTGTTTTGAAAGTGTTATTACAATGTATGTTTCTTTTCAGATTCCTTAACGCAGTATGAAAATGTCCTAAAAAAGGAGCTCCACATAAGGCGACCAGAATTAGCAGAATATATTAGTTCGATTCAGTCCCATATATTGAAACCAAATGGAGTTAATGGTAAAGTAAAAATACTTTCATTTATTGCTTTTAATCTAATACGTTTATCTAATTTAGGATTCAAAACTAACAAGTTTTTAGCTAATGAAGTAATAATGGTTATATAATACAGCTGTTATTACTATAGATATTACATAAACGACATTAATACATTCCAGTATAATTTATAAATAATAGTATTAAAAATGCCTGATATATAATAGTATTCAAATTTGTAAGATAAATTCAGTAAAGATATTGATTGCACATATATTAATTATAAAATGTGACAAGTGTGTCAGGAAGCATTGCCATGTAGTTCATATAATACGATGAAGAAATGCGATTAAAAATGGAAAGGATTTAATAGAAAAATTTTTATATAATCTGGTCTATCGAGTAAGAATATAATACGTCAATTATGTGAAATAAAAGATTATGAATTTTAATAAAATCTTTTTAAAATTACTTTTATATATGAAACAATGTAATCAAAGGGGTAGTTTTGATTTATTGCATAATTATAACATCAATATAAATACCGTATTTGTTTTATTAAGCTTAGAATTAAACGTTATGTTTTTCTTTAATATATTTTGTTATAATTTGTAGACTACTCTTTTAGACTACATAACTGATTTTTTGGTATTTTTACTTAAAAATCTAAATTATAAAAACATATGAGTGATGCTAGTTATTCACAGTATCTTAGAGTCTTGGAAGTTCATTATAAACCTTCCGTTAAACATCGGATATTTTAAGCCATAATATTCTAAAATAGAGTTTATTATAATAAATCATTTAACGAATAAACGTGAAATAGTAAACACTTTTTGTAATAGGGGTTCTTAAGAAACTCTTAGGTGTTTAATTATGTAGTGCATTTCTACTTAATCTTTAAGGTATATAATTCGAGTAGATAATAGGAAATGTTCATTAAAAATAATAATTAATGATTAATACGTTAAAAGATAAATGTTTATTCTATTAACTATTGTAATTAACATTTTATACTTTTGAAACTTTTTGAAATTTCCATGGTGATTTAAGTTGTTAGTGCTATTGTTGCTACTGTTAAAAAAAGCATTTATGGAAGAATAGAAAGAAAGTGTTAGATAAATAATGTACAATAAGTGTATAATTCTTTAAATATATGACATACATATGGATTACCTTTATCTATTTGCAACCGTACATTAAAACTATTACATTTTTCTGTTATGTTAAAAATAGCATGCATCAAAAAAAGTAAACATTACTGAATGTAAGATAAATTGAGAAATGTCTTATTACGAAAATAGTAATTCTCAGATTGATTTATACCAGGAATAAGTCATAATGCAAATCATCTGCTTATTAAGTGATGTGGTAATCAGTTAGGTAAAATTTTCTTTGCGAATATACACACACGGGGAAATATTTCGTTTTCCGTTCGGTTTTTTTAGTCAAGAGAAGTGGATGATACCTGTTGCAGCTATTTTGAACGGATTCAATGCATTCTAGTTTATTTCTCTTTTCAGTATGCAACCCTCAATTATTCGATGTTGGGAACCTAGTTCTCGGAGTTACTGTTGTATATTTGGGTACTTCGCGTAATTTAAAAAAAAAGAAAAAAAAATGAATTTCGCCTATAAACAGAGATCGAAGCTCCATATAGTCACGTAGTCTTTCGTGAAACATTAAGTTCATCTGCAAGAGAAAGAGAGAGAAACCTTAAATAGACACCAGGATGTAACACTAGGTAAGTGTTTAGGTATTTGAGGCGTTACTGACAATAAAAATATACTAACGGATTTATAGTGAAAGAGTGTGCTAACGAGCATTTGTGGATGAACAATATTATGTCATGTCACAAAACATAAATGTTGGAAATAATATCAGTAGTCATTTATACAACAGATCCTTTTTTTTTTATAGTCTTGCAGACATTGGAGATTTATTAACATATCCATAATTATTATCGCGATTTTTAGATTTATTCTCGCAAATAAACATTCATATTTTAACATTTCCTTTATTAAATAATTCTTCATAAATCATGATATCAGATTAGATAATACAGCTTTTTTATCTTCGAAAAATTAAATAAGTAAATAATTATTTTAATTGGTAGAAAATCCCTTTTTCTTAAATTTCACATATTCTTATTATATATCGTTTCTATGTATTTGTTATATATAGTTTTATTTATTTTTAATCTCTATATTAGTATAGAAGGTATCAAAATAATATATTTTTTAAAACTTTGACACATGTAATGTTAGATTCGTTACAAGTTTAACGTCTATTAATTTACTACTTCGATCGAAATACATGCAAAATTGCATTTCTCTTTAAACACCTTGCAAGAATAAGAATATTCAGTGTATAATATTTAATTTTTTTAACATTGAATTCAATGGTATAAAAAATTGTTATCATTAATTCATTTTATACGAAGAAATAATATATACGGATGCAACTAGATTTAGGTATACGAGTTAGATATTTACATTTAGGTATTTTGCACACAACAAATTCTATCAGGTAGTCTTTTTTTATTAATTCATTCGCGCAAGAAATAACGAATTACTAATATTTAAGTATTGAGACTCTTGCAGGCTGCTACCCTTTAACACGTTCGTTGCCCAGCGCGATTCGGTTGAATTTCTCGCGGGACCCAAATCCGATTGTTGGAGTACCAGAACGTAAACAGAGCGATAAGCGGGAATAGCGTGACGCAACTCGAGTAGGCATTTTTTATATTTTTATGTTGTATATTTTATATTTTATTTTGTATTATAGTGCTATATTATATTTTAGTGCTTAATCCATTAAATTCCTTTTAAAAATCCAACTGAAAATCCTATTTAACTAGAACAAGGAGGGCGTCACCCATATTTGGGCCCTCATAGAAGCATGCCCGTCACCCAGATGAGGGTGATACGGCGACGAACGTGTTAAGTCAATGGGAATCCAGAGTTTACTTGGGCTGGGATAATTTTACTTCCTTGAAATAGAGCAATTTCCAAAGAAATGTCTACTTGTTGTCTGCAATGAAAAATATATTTTTATGATGTAATAAACTGCTTAAATTATTTCAGAAAGTTCTCAAACGATATAATACGATAATAACTTTTTATTCATTCAGATTTCATGCGGTGCTATCTATTAACTCTTCTAATTAATTAAAGAGATAAAAATTCGTGATCAGATCTCTTTTCTGAGATAAAAAGTATTTTTTGAAAGCAACATCTTGGTGAAATATATCGTTATCTAGAGTAAGGAAATCACTCAAGAAATACTAAGCTAATAAGTTAAAAGATATAGATTGAAGTTTTGAATAATATCTTTCGTTTAATTGACTGTAAATTATTACGAAAAAAATACAGATAATGAAATCCTATTATAAATAGGCTTTTTTTTTGTACTTGTACTAACGATAAAAGTCCAGAAAGTGTCTCTTGTTTAATATTTAACGCAGATAAGAAAAATAAACAGTGCATTCTATGTAAGATTATATTGACTTTTGATAATAACCGATGTTTTATATAAATTTATATATTAAAAAATTGCATTTCTTCATGTAGATCATAATAGTAATAATACTAATATTAGTCCGATTATTTTAAATTATTTTATATACCCATTATTACGTACTGACGCTATTTTTAGCATATTTTGTATTAATTAATCGATTTAATTTAATATTGTTAATTAGAATATTATTTTGCAGGTTGTAAACCAAAAACACAAATACTTTTATCATCATATAGGAATAATAAAAGTGAAATAATATCCTTAACGCAAAACTTAGCGACAGCTGTAATATTAAACAATTTATCAATTGAACTCGATATGATCACGGAAAAATACATTAACGAAGAGTTAATGTTAGATGCGATCCCTGATCCAGACCTTGCTCTAATATTTGGACGTACTCGTTGTACATATGGAATTCTACCATGGAAAGCTAGAACCACAACGTTTTAGTAAGTTCATTACTCTTACATCGTTGTGAGATATTTAATTTAACGATATGCTTTTATTATAAATATTTCGATATTTTAGTAATATTCCATCAGTTAGATTTTGATTATTACATAAAGTCTAATTTATTTTTAAGATTTTATTTCTTTTAAAAAACATTCTTATTAGAAATATTATGGAGAAAAACTGAAAAACGAATATACGAAAAAACTTTTAATGTTTAAATAGTAATTTACTTTTTCAGCATGTTACCTCTATATCGTAATGTTTGTGTAACGGATTTTATCTATTTTCTGGAAAAATTCAATAAATCTGTACAACGATATGGAAAATGATAAATAAATAAACTAAATATTTTTTGAATTATGAATAAAGCAGTACAGTTTTATAGGTGACAATGTAATATCATATAATATGAAACAATCTATCCTGATTGTATATACATACGGAGTATCTTAAGAATAATATCAAGGATTTTGAGAACTGACAGGATGCACAAAATTAAACAAAATATTTAATGAATGTAATGAAAAATAATGGAAAGTAATTGAAAAATCGATATTATAACAATTACAAGCGATTTACTAATTAAATATGCGTGATTAAATGTGACGCAAAAATTATGATTGAAAATTATCTTAGCCTATTTTTATTGTGATATTTGTAAAAGATACCCTATATGTTCTCCATACATTTGTACACATACATCATATTTTCGTAAAAGCATGTATCCTTTCAAAATTCGTAACATTGCATTAATCTGTATTGATTGCTACGAATGTTTGATCTTATAGACGGGCAATGCATACATTAAATGTATAAAGTATTTTTTAAAGAAAATGTACAAAATTTTAATCAGATCAAAGAAGCCTCAATAAAGGATAAGAACGAATATACATCATTCTATTTTATTTATGTGTTCTCAAAATCCAGGACACCTTTCTTGAAGTACACATTGTGTATCATTTGATGATATACATATAAAGTATAAAGATATGTATGGAGGAACTTAACTTAAACTTGTATTTGAATCATTAAATTTATACTGAGTAAACAACATATGTAAGTAAACTTCTTATTATTTGCCTTACTAAGGTTTAATTATTTCATGTTCGTCTTTTTTCTTATGATCGATTTTTCCAAATATAATTTATTTAAATGATTAATTTCTAGATGTTACAGATTTATAAAATGATCCTTAAAGTATAAAATTAAATAATAAAAGAAAAATGTTCTGCAAATACAAAATGTAGTTATTGTAAATGTACGTTAACAACTTATGTATCGAGCTAAGAATGAATTTTAAACTTAAATTTTATTGTTTAAAAGAAAACAGTTATGATTCTTTTAATTCTAAATTCTGTGTCATTTTAAACTTCAAATTGAACGACGCGTTAGTATATCGTATTCTCCTAAGAAGACTGGTTGAAAATCTAATTTTGTAGTAGGAGAATAAGGCGATAGAGTAATTGTACCGACTTCCTTGGCTAATGTATTCTCTTGGTAGGAAGTGTGAAATTTGGTTTTATATTAGGTGAATGTGATGACAAAGTTGGTTGTTACAATTCCAGGCGATAGATTCAATATTAAAGAAATATAAGATACGTTCTTTTGAGACACGCGTTAAATTAATTATTCGATTCATTTAACAGTAGGAGTAAGGTGTGAAAAACACGTAGTGTCTTGACGCAAATGTATTTTCAGTCAAAATTTCGTAAAATGCATTGTATGCATGGTGTTCTGTTTGCATTTCAGATGCATATCATTCGGTTTTACGTCTAACAGCATTATTTGTACTACTTGAAACCGATTTCTGATTTTGTATAAATTCGCGAAATTTTGTATAATGTGACCGATTCAATATCTTTTTTAATTTTATTTCACTTTGTTATTTTCTTCTAAGAAGGTGATCTCCTTAGGCTGAATCATCAAAGTTGTCCTTAAGAATATAATTAAACGTCCTTAATGATTATTAAATGTTGGTCGTCCTTAAAAATGACGTCCTTGAAATTTCACATTAATACGTAAGAGTTTGTAAGCTTCGTAATCGACTGATAAAATAACAAAGGATTTGATGTAACGCAATTGATGTAATATATTTACTATTCGTAAAGTAATAATTATAATACTAATTAATTCGAATTGATAGTAATAATGAGGTCTGTCCAACTTTTATTTTATATTTTATTTGTCGTTATTAGTATAATATGCAATGATATATCTATGTATATCATTTACGTGTAGATGGTATTTGACAGTAGCAATTCTTATAAATTATCTACAATCGTGCGTGCATATGTACGTATCGATCTGATTTCACATTATTGAGTTACGCCATTCTTTTCTTCGATCGGCCCCGTTAAAATAACACCGATCACGCATTTATTCATAAATACAGCAATTGTATTTAAAAACCCAGTTTTTTAATATTTCATAATATTTACAAAATGTAAAACAACGGATACATTTAAAAAATCACTCGTTATTGTGAAGCCCTGGTCTCAGCAGCTTTAAAAGATTCGCGAGAAATACGACTGGACAAAGGTAGACACCAATCTATATTTGCAACTACTCGAGAATCTGTCTTCCCTTCGTTAACGTTTCGTAACGTAATCGCAAAAACTCTTCACAAAGTCTGCTGTAAAATGTAAACCATCGGCTTTGGTTTACATACATGGGTTTCAATCGTAAAACGTAATTTAAAAGTGGACGCAGTCGGATCATACCTATCGCAGTTCTTCAAATTTAACGAATGTAAATTTCTCATCTACGTTCTTAATGATATGAATTATTTTTATATAATTCTAACTCTTTAATGGTTTATCTTATTTTATATATTTGTTTTCTCACGTTACAAAAGTTCTATAAACTTTAAACTTTCCTAAACCTTTCTTTTTCTCGTATTAAGAGATTTAAAAATTGAAAATTATATACGTAATTGGGCCACTGACAAAACTGTGTTCAAAGTTCGAAGAACATTTTGTAACGATGAAGAATTTTGGCTGGACGTACCTACAAATGTGGATTATATAACTTCATTCTAATTTTAATAGAATCATCGTTTCCCTTTGTAAATCGTTTCTTTTCCTTATCTTTCTTTTTTCTTACGACAATGGGCGTCGAAATAAACGAGTAAAGAGATTGATAGATAAAAACATTAAGAGAGGAGGCAGTGAACTGTAGAATGAGGATGAGGAGGAAGTGTGTGCGCGTGTATGCTACCAAGTTATAAACATATTATGCAAGTCTTGTTTTCTCTACAGTCTCTATACTATAACTCGATCGTCTGATCTATCATAATTTGACAAATCGTTCGAGCCATCGTAAGGAACGTACAGAGATAACGGATCATAAAAATAATACATTGTGTTTCTCTTACGTATCGTAACAATGGCTCGTTACATTTGTAAAACTAGCAATGATCCTATCAACGTAGTACAAACGACATTCTTTTCGTAGTTTCGACGAGACCGTCCGAAAAGTTTGCAGATACGTTACATTCTTTTACACGTTACATACAATCGCTCTCATCTGGCATCTGAATTTATTTACAAGTTTAATCCGATGCAAACGCGCATTGAGACACACTGTCTTCGGTGTGTTTCTTCACGCTCGCGCGCGCGTGCGTGTATATACATATATATGTATATATCTATGTATGTATGTATACTCATCTGCCCGGCTAATTAATTGCTGCTTTTGTCGTCAGGAATACATGCGTGTACGTGGAAAATGGGAATAATTATTTCTTACGTGTGCGTGCGTCTACACGAATTTACGCCTCACTAATATCGCCGTAAAAGCAAGCTCTAATTAACTCTAACAGATTTTGGCAAACTTAGTACTTAAGCCTATATTTATACAGAAAACTTAAGTCGAATGTTTCCACGATAAATACGTGAAACGTATGCCGTGTCTAAGCATGCTTGTAGAGATACCTTTTCTTTCTTTCTTTTTTTTTAATTTTCATATTGCCCGGTACGTTTCGCATCCTGTACCTTAAGACGGAATAAATATCATGGTAACGTCTTATATCTTTTGTGTTTTCTTTTTTTTTCACGCTTGGATGGACTCTCGTGGATAGATAAACCAATACGCGTGTACGCGTGTACATAGATGTGCATTCACCTGCGCGCACGCAGATCGCATGAGATTTTAACAATCGATTTCGAATGAGAATGAATCCGAGCCGGCGAACATATACATATACATTACATATTGGTATATTGAAACAGCTCGCGAATTATCACTATAAATCACGCGCGGACGCATGCGGCGGCGAGGCTAAAGACGGGATAGGGAATGGCGGGAAAGGAAGGATCGACTTACGACTAAACTATCGAATGGAATTCACTACGGATTCAATTATGTTAAATAATAAATAGAATTCGGTATAATCGGTTCTTCGATAATTTATGTCTCGTTGAGTGTCGGTTCTCATGAGTCTCGCAGTGGCAGTGAATTTATAAATTGTATAAAAAACACGATTATACGCGTAGCGCGTGAATTTTTATGCGATCGGTATGGATTGGACTTTCAACCAAGCAGTTCATTTGTAAGTTCATGTTGATGTTCGCGGATTTACAGAACGATACTTTACGTAGAATATTCATAATTCAGGAGATCGGGGCCAGCGCTGAGCGATTAACAAGGCATACAAGCACCGTAGGAGGATTCGCGAGAGTAGGGGTACGAATTTCAATAACTGTTAGGTCGATCATCGTTATCGATCATACGGTTATCGATGCTTTTAATAATAATAACAACGTTTCAGACACTGTAGCTATTGTTTTAACTTAGCGCGGGACGTGTGAAGTAGAGGGGCGATATCATTTAATGTTATTTAAATCAGAAAGATTATTTAAGCGGCGTTTAAATCATGATGGATAAAACACGATGAAAATGTTTTCATAGTGGCTTAGACCTCTCAGCCGTCTATACAATCCTTTCCGTTACATTATGCGGCGCTGACCCTACGCAAACCAATCAGTTTACTATTGCACTGGAAGTAACAGTCACCCCATATAAAGATATTTTATAGATAATAATTTAAACATCGTGGTTGTTCTATGTTAGATTTATATTCAATAATATTCTGTAAAATAGAAAACGATTTTTTAAGTCTTCTCACGATAAATTCATGTACAAAAAGGTGCAGAGGAATGCGTAGAAATTTTAGATAAATTTAACGAATACATTCTATGCAATTCTAATCGTGACAAGTAGAAGTGTTTTCGCTTTTGTTCGTATAAAATAAGTAGTGATAGTAAATCGAATTTCGATAATGAAGATCAATTCCAGTGTAGAATACGAGACACAGATATGGATTTTTAGAACACAGGTACATCTAGACAATAACTTGTTCGTCGTACTATTTCATCTACTAGCGATATTCGTGTCCTCGCTCATCTTCAAGTTATTTAAGATTTCTGGTATCCCTTTGCAATTGTAATGCACGCAAGTATAAATTAACGTGTAAATTAAAAACTAGTGACTAATTTTGTTAAAGAACTTTGTACAGTGTATACAAAAGTTTGCTGATATGATAATAGTTACATCTTATATTATAGTTACTAATTCTACTGTATAACGTAATACGTTAATCTCACGTACTCTTTCTCTCTCGCTTTATCCCTGTCGCGTGTACACAACATACGCACACAGACACACACAAAACGCGCATACAAGCATACATACAACACGCACACGCACACACACACACACAGAATTTTTTATGCGTGCGTACATAAAAGAGCGCACGCACGTATCATTTTGGAAGAATTATACGTCGGGTATATTTCGCCTTAATACATATTAAGATATCAGTTTCCTTAAGACTTTAGGAACGTTATATCCAAAATAATATTCGTTATTTCTTGTGGCAAGAATGTACAAGCTCTCGAAAATAAGTGCCACGTCTTACTTATCGATCTATCCAAAAGTTTTACCGCTCAGAGTGCTCCATCGTACCAACATAAGACGTGATCGGAACATACATTTCTTTTTTTTTTTTTTTATAAACGTTACTTCTCTTGACTTCATTCAGACGTATGCGAGACAAGTAGCGCTTGTGTGTAGAACAATCCTTTTTGTTCATGTATTGCTCGAAAGTTGGCATCATTCATTGTTTTTTAATTTTCGTTTCTTCTTTTTACAGTCTTACAAATCTTCTTTGGAAAGATATATAAATACTTCGAATACGCGATGAACGAGGTAGGATACGCATAATTAATTAATTATCGTTATCAATCGGGCCGACAGTTCGTCTCGTTTGAAAAAGCGATGCTACAAAAATTTAGACGTACAATCGAAAGTTAAAGTTTGAAAAAAGACAGGAGTATATCTCGCGTATCTCTCTAAATAAACTGTTAACAACGATTGTTGTGGAAAAAAATGTTTTGTCATAGTTAATTTCATTTTACCCTTTTCGGATTTAAGTTAACGTGAATTATTGTGCACTTATTCGTAACACAAATACTACTACTTCTTTTATGTAACAGAGTTTTATCGACGCTTTACTGACTAAGAGTAAGACGTATTCTCACCGCACTGACTATTAATAACACACAGTGAATCCTTTCGTTGACTCTTTAAATCATGAATAGCACGAAAATTAGCAAATTTTTAATGGAAGGTAACAAAATATACCGAGAACTGACTTCTTTTTTCTAACAATTTTCAAAGAAACATCAAACTTTCAGAGATTTTATACCCGTTTTCTTCGACGCGCTATTGCTTAACGAAATTCTGGAATCGTGATCCAGTGGGTATCTCTGGTTTTCGACAGAACGAAAGCGGTCCTGAACGATTGGGACCATTCGTTGTGACGTAAAAGGCAGGCCATGCTACTTCAGCCATAACAGACTTTAGCTGTCGCGATGGTCGCTCAGTCGACTAGATTCGGAGGGTCCTGTAGGATTACTCCCACTCATAAAGATACTATTTAATTTATTGTATCTTTGACTTCCCGAACTGCTCATTGTATTGGATGCCGAAGAACTCTGCTGGGGATAGCTACCGGTCCTAGAAAAGCTGGGCACTTTATCTGTAACGATAGAGTAGGAAGTAATGAGAATCGTTATTTCATAGAATGAAATTAATCGAAACTTATCAATGCGGTACATACCTTTACTACGATTGTGCCTGGACCTTTCTTGCGAATTAACGCTGCCACACTGCCTTTGTGGTATACAGGAATAATTGCTATCGCTACTGTACGTAGGGGATGAAGTTCTGTTGTGTCTCCTACGAGGACTTTTACCGTCTCTACTGTTAGAACCAGTTCTGCCATGAACACATCCCGGTGATGTAAATTGATTATTATACTCCATTGTTTCCGCGTAAAGACAGCTCGACTCCGAACACGAACAGCACATATCCGAATGGGTATTGGAATCGCATGATTTTCTGTCCCATTCGTCATTTTCTTGTCGATAGAGTTCCTCGTTTCGATATATCTCCTCGTTACGCCGATAAACATCATCGTTTATAGCAACGGAATGGTCAACGTGTGAATTAGAACGATTGATACGATTGAAGCTATTTTCGTGGCTTCTGTAATTTTCCGGAAGACCGTTCTGATGGCCATAGATGACAGATCCACTTTCATACTCGTTCTCGTGATTCTTGTAATCGTAGTGGTTATAGGTCTGAGGGAAACAGGGTACTGGCGGTGGATTTGTTTGAGGTGGTAAGGTAGTGTATCTGCTTTGTTGAAGATTGCCGTGATTACTATGATTAGTGACGTCGTGTTGGTTTTGCCCATTCCAGGGTGTTGGCGAAGTACCAAAACTATTTCCCGTTCTTATCGGAGGTGTTGGCGGACTCTGAGAGTTAAACGACGCAGATCCGCCGTCTAAATCATT
>JAITYT010000247.1:1459613-1481158 GCA_025433975.1 Liostenogaster flavolineata | reverse complement strand
AGAGAGAGAGAGAAGACCAAGAGGTCGGAGGTGGCGCGCACCTGTCCAGGATAAAATAAACTCTTTCCCTCTCTGTCGCTCCTTCTCTCTCCATCCTTTCGGAGGAATACGCGCTGCTGCTTTCGTCCTTCGCGTACCTCCACGAAATAACACCGCGTAAATGGATGGTTCGTTGGTGTGTCGTGCGTGTCCGTGGCTCACGGACGCGACGCTGCCTTTTTACCCTTCCCTTCTTGCGTTCGTGCGCGTAGGTGCGCCTGACGTCACTCGTACGCGGTACGGTAGACTGCGATAATGGATGCGGTCGCTCCTTCTTCACCACCACCACCATCGCCACCATCAGCACCACCGTTCAGCTTAACCCGTCGACTCGTTCTCTCGTTGCTCGTTCCGCGTTAGTTTCTCTCTCTCTCTCTCTCTCTCTCTTTCTCTTCCTTCTTAAGGAATCGGTCGCTTTAGACCTTTCCCCCGACACGCGTGGCGAGTTTTATCCCGAAGACGGAGACTTGGAGCGTCAAGCGAGTCGTTGAAATAGGTCGAGGAGGAGGCACACGGCGATTGGAAATTGGAATTGTTTCGTAGGCCTTCGACGCGATCGAGAGGAATTTTCTTTCCCTTTCGTTCAAAATTGACCGACTTTAACACTGGATTGCTCGAAGAAGTCATTTTGACTGCTTCGTCGTATGTATGGTCACCTAAAAAGAAATAAATTTTCTTTGTTATTTAATACTTACTAATAACATACTATGTGACTTTAAGTAATATAAAATAACGTTGAAAATTAATTTTTAATATTTTTTATAAATTAGTTATTCTTTCGCAAAGAGGTCATTTCGACTTCTTTTAGGCAATATCGGTGTATAGTAAATCTCGGGCAATCTAGCGTTAAGCAAAAGGAAGGCTGGATTTTTATCGTTGCTCGTTAACGCGTTCACAGCCACAATGAATTCACCTATCTGCCTCGAAGCGTCACGAAAGTGTCTTCGTTAGGATGACTTTGGTCAATTATGACCACCATGACGTCAGAGAGAAAAGAATCTCCGATTGTTCGCGACCAACGCGACGCTCGATGCTCAATGATCAATTTTATTTCTTCTTCTTTCGATCGGCGGACTTCGAAATTCGCTTTTTTCGTCGTTTCGCTTCCATCGCGAAACCGTGAAACGCGATCCGCACTCGGCGGTACTCGCATTTTTTTTACATTGTTCTCGCGATTTCGAGAACGAGACCGAGATGTCCCTTCGTTCGAGAGATTCGCGCGGTTTCCGCTTGGCAGCGCGAACTTGCACGTCGCTCGTCTTTATCTCGCGAGACGAAATTTCTTCCTCGCGACTCGAGAGCTCGCCGAGTCACGAGCACGCTGCAATAGCGTTCGTGCATTAGTTTTTGGCTTTTTTTCCTCTTCCGTATTTTCCGCGGCAAAGGGACGGGAAACGAGCCGCGACGGGCATGAAAAGCAAAGAGGAGCCGCGAAGCGATAGGACGGTCGGGTCGGGGCATCGAGTGAAAGAGAGAGGAAGGGCGTACGCGCGCTCCACGCGTCCCTCGAAGGGCTAATAACGAGGGAACCGTGCGAAAACTTTGGCTAGAAAAATTATGGACGCTTCGCGTTCTTCTTTTTCTATTTTATTCTATTTTCTTTTATTTCATTTTCTTTTCTTTTTTCGGCAGAACCAGCGGCGCACGTCCCTCGTATACTCTCTAATTTGCGTACGTTGTTTTCCCGTAGGTTTATCTCTTCTTTTTCTCTCTATTTTTCTCTTTTCGCGTGGCGCGTATACGCGCGCGTTTCGGAGAGTAGCGTCGTGTCGCCTTCTTTTCCTCTTACCGCGAAGTTTATTTCATCCCGCGGCCGTACGTTTTGAATGACTACGTTTCGACTTTTAAATATGACGTTGCTCGAGGGTGCGTTCGCACTTGGAGAACCGTGTAAAGTTTCGTTTGAGTCGAAAGAACGTTGGAAAGCCGCTGGTCGCGCGTTCCACATCGCGGCCTTGACTCGGTTCCATTCGTCCATCCTTCCTTGATCGTAATTTTGAGCCGTTCGAGGCTCTTCGAGGTAATTGCATCCCCTCGTTTTCCAGATACGCGTAACATCGGCCAAAAATGGGGGAAAAAAGACGATCGATATATCCGAATTAACTCATTGAAGACGGCACTCCGCTCGCTTAACGCGCTTTCGAAATTTCCACGTGCATTTATTTCGCTAATATTGTCATATTACGTGTTTCTAATATTTTGCGCTTTGACCAATACGGGTCTGTTTTAGATTTCTTTTTACCCGAGACATTATAACGCGTAATAAAAAATATGCCTTCGTTTATGTTCATTCGAGCTGCATATCTATTTGTTTCTCTGACTATCATTTCGAGAAGGTCGTCGAATAAAATTTGTTTTGAAACACACAGAGGTGTTGCGTTTGCTCCCAATGTTCGTAAAACATGTGAAGCAACTAAGTACTAAGTCTACAGCGGCACACGGAATGAATGACGACCCTAACACCTCATTGTATTGGGTTGTCCGGAAAGTTCGTGACGATTTTCGTTTTTTTAACAAATTTATTTATTATTTTACTATAAATTGTATTATATATATAAAATAAATAATTGTATACATCATATAATTAATTTTAATTATTGATGCTGCAGAATAAGCACGAAATACTCTAAAATTCGTGGAAAACGATTACGAGGGACGTCGCGCTTCGTATTTCGAAGTAAAATTCCTCCGAAGGGCTCGACGAGCTAAAGCGCGGAAAAAAAACGAGGCGAGGTAAGAATTTGCAGGCTCGTCGTCGTTCGTCGCTATTGCGCGCTTTTATCTTGGCGAATCGTGGATGCGCTTTGCACCTTCGTCCGGATGCTTTTCCGCCTTTTTGTTTGGCCGGCGGTGCGATGCACGGCCGTTTACCGCACGGCCTTTCATCGAAATAAATATACCGGAAGCAGCGAGATGGTTTCGTGCGGAATTGGCGGACCCTTCTCGCGTCGTACCGAGCGTTTATCCTCGCCCACGATGGCGGATACGGGGCGGAGAGAGCCGCGGCAACGAGGAAAAAGGAGCTTCGGCTTCGCCGCTCGAAGCTTACCGGAGACCTTCGGGCACTTCGATTTTCATATACAATATTTCTCGGCGCGTTCCGAGCGAGAAGAAAGCGTGAAACCTCCCGGCGTTTACTTTGCAAACGATTTATTCTTACGTACTGCTCGACGACACGATTCGCGCCTTTCCACGCGGCTCTTCTCCCCTTAGCCGTCTTATCGGTGTTAACGTTAACGTTAACCCTCTACGGGCCAGTGTAACTTTCAGGACACGCCTCGATTTATCGGCATTTTACCAAATAATTTTAGTTTCTTCGCGAGGTTACGTATACGTCTTAATTCTATAACGTTCCCAAGACAAGAAATATAAATATTTATGACAAATGCTAGTATCGTGAACCTGAAATAACGAAATAAATTCTGTGAGAACTGTCTGCAGTAAAGATAAGCGAAACCGTTTGATCTAATTTTTAGTATTCGTGCTTTTGTCAGTGTTTACCAAACAAAAAATAGTACATACGGTAGCTCTGAGTTCGTATTTCAATAGCAACCTATTTGTTTGCGTTTCAATTATCATTTTGTTACTGTTTTTTACGATACAGTATTCAGATACGATAAATTTCAGATTTATGCATCGTATCTCCAAAATACGAATGTAAAATCAGATATCAATAAAAGGGGAATTAGGATTAGAATTCTTAGGAAGAATCGCGCTTCTATGGGAATTTCGGCGGATTTCTTTGCGCGGAAAATTTAAGAACGAAACGCAAGAGAGATACTTTTATAATCTCGTTAATTTCTGCGATCAAGTCGATCGTTTCTCTGTCTCATTGAACACTAAACGTACCAAGTGAAACGTTCCTTTTCAAAATTTACTTTAATCGCTTATATTACTTATAAAAATGAAAACATATATGTGACTATTTTATCAATATATGTCGTATATTATTCTCTTTGATAAATCAACGATTTTTTTCTAAAGTCTACGTGTATCTCGTAAGGGGTCATTTGACCGCTTACGGTATGATTAGCTATACGAAAACGCCAGTACGTTTAGCGTTAAGTCGCGTCGTCTCGTGTGAATTCGAGTTCGACGAATCGATAGTTGGAGCTGTTAAACTCGATTTTTTTCGCGTCTATCGGAAGGCGCGTTAGTTTTAATTTAACTAAGCGAGAAAATATTGTCTCGTAGATTCGCCAACTGTTTCGATATTAAAATAAAAACGAGAGGATGTTGCGCGATATTATCGTTGTCACTGCGAAAGAAGGTCGTGTTATCGATCGAAATTTAAAATCGACGAATACGGCACGGTGAAATTTTACGAAGAACCGTTTCGTTGAAAAATGATGATAAACGATATACACAATGTGTACGCTTTTGCGTCCGCTATTGCGTTGACGCGTGAGCGATCGTCAAAGAACACGTTTTATCGTTATCTTTATGCGTACAACTTTTTCCATTTATACGATCACTCGCAGTTTTTATGAAACGTCAAGTTCGTACGGGAGATAGGTACTGTGATTATCTCTTTGATTCTGTCGAAGACAGCGGGTGTATAAATCCGACGAGCGCGTGGAGTTTTAAATTAAAATATTCTTGACAAATTATTTTATACATCGTCGTTTATAATTTACGCAGGTGAACGGAGTTCGATATCAATACGACGATATAACATTCGATGCCAAATTCGTGTGTATTCGATGCACGCGACGTTATTTACATTAACCGAACGTAAATATCCATTTATAGAATCTCGTGTTTATCTTTTCCTGTATTTTAAATAAGTCCGCGCGATGCCATACGAAAACGCGTTAACTTCGCGCGTTCGATACGCGTTCCGTTTTCACGCGGCAACCGATAGATCGATGCGTGTCTATCTCGTGTGATTTTCACTCGACTTTTTCGATAAATTATATCATTCGTGAGTCGAGCCAAAAATACGTCCCGAGACATACTGTACCAAAAATCGTACTTCTAAGGGAAGTTTGTAAGTAAATCGAACGAAGTTTGAAGGATACGACGACGCTTTTGGAATATTAAATAAAAAAAGAATTGATTTTTCGACGATCCAGCCAAAATTCCTTCGTTTTAAATTCTAGCGGTTCGAGAAAAATGACGATCGTGGACCTTGTCAAAAATAACGATAGGACGGTCAGGCCGAATTTCTCCGACCGAGTTGAATTTTGGAGACCAACGATCGACCACCTGTCAACCAGCTCGTTTGACAGTAGATCGAGAGGACAACGACGAGCGTCAGGTAGAACGAAGAATGGAAGAAGAAGATGAAGGAAAAAAAAAAATAAATAAATAAAGAAACGGAGCGAGAAAAAGAAGAAAAGAAAGTCCGCTTTTCCAGCCTTTTGCCGAGTCCGCCGCTTCTTTTTTCTCGCGTTTTCCTTTCCGCGTATCCGTGAGAATTTCTCCTCGATCGAGCACGTACGACCCGTTACGAGAAAACGGTAGAGGGAACGAAAGAGACGCGCAAGAACGCCGAGCGTAAATACAAAGTGCACGTTCGATTTAAGATGCAGAGGTTCCAGTTTATCCGGATGCGGCTTATCTAAAACGACGATCCTCCAAATACGGCTTATCCGAAGTGGTATACGGATCTCGTTTACTCGTACGTCGCCGTCGTGGATGTCGCAGGCGACCTTGTCCTCGGTTTAGCTACACGTATGCACCTGCACGTGGGTATTTACGCGAATCCGTCTGCGCGAGAGAATACGCGGACGCTTTCTAGTAGCCCAAACATGGGATAGATCGATCGATCGAACGCATAGGCATCGATAGGCTCGATCGGGCTTCGATAGGCTCGAGGAACGCATCGGAAGACGCGGAGTCTCCAACGGACCGATTTATGCTCGTCTGTCCGCCGAGCGATCGACGTCGATTTCAATTACCCATTTCGCGCTTTCTCCTTTCGAATTCGCGCGGAAATTTCTCTTTCTCCTCGAGCAACTGCCCTCGATCGACTCAAAAACGATTTCGACTCGTGTCTCGCGATGTCGAGTCGCTCGTGTAATTAAGACGCGTATTCGAGGCGTTCGAGACGAATATTTTCGAATGGTCGCTGCGATAAATGGAAGATTCCTTTCCTTGCGCGAGAATTTATGAAGGAGACGGTTTTACGACGTCCTTCGCCTCGAGGTAAGAGCTTCGATGCCTACGACGAAAGATAATTGCAAATTAATCGCCGGGCGACTCGAGAAACGACGCCGTGCGACGTTTAAGGTTCGTTCCTCGCGCTAAGATCGATTAATCAAGGAACAGTAACACCGATCAACGCTCGGGCCTCGTTCTTCGTTTCCTTCTTCCAAATTTCGCGACCTCGCGTAACGCAAACGTCGGCATGTTTTTATCGTTTATATTACAAAGCGTAAAATTCCGCGTTAGGTACGCGAATACCCGCGTAATCCAACGCAATTGTCAGAAGACGAATATTCGTTAAGTATTCCCGAAGAAATCGTTCGAAACTACGAGGGACGCCATTTTTAATAATTAAAAATAATAATTCTATTCCGCAAGTTTTCTAGTCTTTACAAATACACATTATTTCTAATATATTATTAATGATCGAATGGGTTCATTGGGAGACAGTCGAATAATATACGACAGACTTTATTATAACAGAAATGACAACAACCGATACTAATCGGTAATTCTAATAAACGCATTAACGTCAAAGGTCAGTTTACACACACGCTTGCACTCAACTTGCTGCGTGATCGTCGTCAAAAGATTGACTTGTTTTCCGTTTCCTAGCCACGCCAGATCGCACAACACACACACACACACACACGCACATATACGCACAGTTTGTTCGTGCGGTTACTACGAAACACTCGTGTGACAAAATTCACATGCAATTCAGGCGCGTGCCCCTAGAACGTCTACACCCTACGATATTATAAATAAAGGAAAAATAATAATAATTTTATTCCGTGAGTTTGAAGTCTCCGTCGAACTTCTGAAGAACCGAATAATTAATAAAAAAAAATATAAGAAAAAAAGTTGCTTTCGTCGTACATGGACGATTTGAGAGTGAGCGTGAACGTGTTAATGAGCGCTGTTTGCACAGTTTTATGAAAAGTTGCGCGGGTGTGCGGAGAATCGCACTCGACGCGGCACGCGTCGTCCTTCCACTCGTTCGATTTGCAGGCGAGCTTGGACCGTTCCAATCGTGCTAGTGTACACAGCCGGGTCACAGTTTCGATTAACATTCGTCAAACAACCGACGTGTACCGCGTAACAGTAATCATGCGTGCGTCGTTGGCCGACTTTTGACGCACGACGGCCGATCGCTTCGAGCGGATTTTCCCTCGCCCTTGTCGGCGCGCCTCGATAAATCATCGTCCCTTCCAGCTCCATTCGCATTGGTCGACTTTTCCGTTGGCTGCTGCCGCCACCGCGTGCGATTGCTCTTTCCGGAATAATTAGAAACGTCGGAGTTTCGCGGCCAAGTCACCGCGAGCTCTCGTAACGTCTCCTCTTCTGCTTCCCTCGCGTCCTGTTAAGGTTTTCAGGGAATACGGCACTCGAATTTAATACTCCAAAATCCTCGACATAACGATGCTCCGTTCGATGCACGGAATTTCCTTTTTATCCTGCTCACTGCTCCACGACGATCCAACTACGCGGCTATTAATATTAAGCTAATTATTATATAATTATATTATTGTATAGTTTATACGAATAAATTATATGCGTTGGATCTACCGGAAAGTTTCGTTAAATAATGTCCATCCCAAATCGAACACGGACTCTTTCGACCATTGCACTTCTAATTTAGTTTTCGCCAAAATTACAATTTAAATATGAAATTGTAACAAAATTTTACGCATAACGTTAAAGTCTAATTCCTGCGAAATCCTTCGTAATATATTCTTTAAAATTTAATTTATGGCTCTGCTATATCGTAACTAAAACTTTCCGTTTTTTAAACATAAACAAAGATATAAAGAAACTTCCACTTAAATGTGTGTTAGGAGAAATTGAACGGGAGTCTTCCGATACATATTACAGATAGACAATAAATCTATTAAAAAGGTAATTTTACTTACAAGTTTCTTCATCGTCTTGACTATGGAAACTAAAGGCAGATGACGTACCGCGCACACAATGGCGACCCACCGGGAAGCGAAAATACTGCATATGCAGTAGCCAACCGCGAACGTGACAAAGAATCCATCCAGTGGACCCTTCGCAAACTCTTTGTCGCGTTAAGGCTACTAACTGTCGTTAAGGTTGTTCGGAAAGTAATTGCGTTTTTTCCCCACCCACGTAAAAAAAACCAAAAAAAATATTGTTGTCATAAAAAAGAAACGAAATCACTCTCCGAAGAATGTAGGACAACTCTACAGGATATAGAGTCTTCAAGAAGAATATTTCAACGCATCCAGCCAGGCCACTTCTCGCGACATCCGCTTCTCTCTCCCCTTTCTCGAGATCTCGCTATGTAGTCTGAAGTTATACGATAGCAGCGCGGAATCGCCGCGAAGAACGCGAGCGAGACTCTCCACGCGATCCTACCACGCTCGAGTGCCTCGTCGTTGTTCGTTTCGCCGTTTTCTAATTAATCGCGTCGAACAATAAAGCGCTCCGAGGGTGCGCACGATGTTCTTTCTCGCCGCGGAGGAACGACGGAGGAGATAAAAAATGGTTAAGTCGTAGGTTCGAAAAATGGTAGACGACGAGCGCGTAAAACCGTAACGCAATCGCGGCATCCCGAGAGGGAAGGAAGCGCGGCGCGATGTAATTAAAAAGTAGGTCGCTCTCGGCTGCACGCGAGAAACGATGTAACGAATAAAATTATAATTCCGGCCCGTACACAGCTATCTCTTTTTATTACGTGCCAATTGTACGGTGCTTTTACGTAGGAAGGCTGGAAAATACGCGCGCTCTAGGCTCCATTCATTCGTCCGCGCGTCCCTCGGCGGGGGAGATGGAAGATGGCGCGAACTTGCGCGTCCATCCGCGACTTTCCGATCTTATCTCCATCTCGTCACCGAATGTCGAGGCTGAGAGATCGATGCTTGGCTCAGCTTGATAATCGGTACCCGGAGATTCGATACTAATTTTAGAGAGTTTAAAGAGATAGTAATTGCGAGTAAATTAAAGATATTCATTTTTTATTTATTTCAAGTAACTCTTTGAGCTATTTTAATTTACTTAGCCTAATTTATACGACCCTTCGATAATAATAGATGGTAATTAAATGCAAAGAAAGAAATGGAAGATCGATAGCGAGGAACAAATTTATTTTGATAACTTTGACGTAATGATAATAAAGACAATAAAATGGCAATGAACGAGTAATACACGGGGCGTAAATTGACGTCTTTCGTATGTACCGATGGATGTGTGAAAGCGTATATATACGCCTTTAGCAGTCAAGGAGTTATTCATCCCCAATGTCACTCATTATATTTTTATCCGAGCACGACACCAAAGGGAAGACGCGATTTTTCGTATCCGATATCAATGCGTCGATCGCTTGGAAACGTTCGATTTATCAGTTTTGATTTTGCGCTCGATGAGAACGATCTCGAAGACGAAACCGTTTCTCGCGTCTTCGGTTCGTTAGAGCAATGATTTACGACCAAAGTTCCACTTTTCCGGGACTTTTCCAAGGTTTTTCATCGTCTTGGCGTATCTGGAAAGCGAATCATCGACGTACGAAAAAGTCATCGCGGACTTCGTGGCTTTCTCTCGTCCGAACGAGGGAATCGGCGTCGAGAGAAGGGGGTGGAAAGCAGCGGGGAAAGAAATTCAGCCTTTTCGTTCGCCGGAGTTCGTTCGGAGTTATCGGAAGGAGTAGAGGGCGACTAAGAGGCCGTGGGACGGCCCGCGTACGAAATTAACTGGAAGTTGATACGGTTGGACGAACGGCGAAGTCTGCGCGTGTTTGCGAGCGAAATCGCCTCCATCGAGCTCGTCTCGTTCGCTTTTCGTACGAGCGGGGAGAGCTGACGTCGCGATACCGCCGCCATTCGTCCAGCGCGATAATAAAACCCTATCGAAGAGTGTCCTTTTGACCTTGGCCTCCGCCACGATCAAGCGAACCGCGATAAAACGATCTCGAAGTGCGGGAAACCATTCGTTTGCCGAGTTGAACGAAGCTTTCTCCGGGCTGGGCCGGCTGGATTTACGACGCGGTCGATGAATTAACACTGCAACTACCAACAGGTCATTTTTATGTTTCATGTTTGGTTGGCAAAATACAGAAATTCAAAGAAAAGTTTTAAAGAAATTAAAATATAGTTTATTCTAATATTGCAAGTATACGACATATACATCTATTTACATAAAATGTAGTACAATTATTTGTTTTTTATTTAGGTTTGGTTATTATTTCGATCGACACAATTTTTAACATAAAGACATTTTTTTCAATGTACATTTACCACGAACGTGTTTTCTACAGCCAGCGCATATATTCATAGTTTTATTTTCATTACAAAAAACCTATTTGGCAAGTTTTTCGTATATCGGAACTCTCGGGGCTCTCCGAGAGGTCATTCAAGTTTTCCAGTTCAGATGGATCTTTATACTCCGTGCTAAGCTCTTCTGCTAATTGAAACGAAAATTTCTTTCTCGATATATCTTCACCGGTTGTATAAAACCCATGCATTTATTGCATTGGCTTTCGTGGAATGCGAGAGGAAATAAATGAAATATTCGACGATTCGAAGGTGATGAAAGTAAGTAAGAGCTTTTCGACTCTAATCGATCGCATCGAGGTCGAAAATGAAAAAACGAGCTTGTCGCGAAATCACGAGGCCATCGGGGACAAAAAATCGCACGGAGTCGCGGCGAGCTTTTACGACTCCTCTGGCCGTTACCGGTCGATCTCACCGTTATTCCTGAAAAGCATTGGATAATTCATGGCCACCGGACGAGGCTTCCTCATATCGTAAAGCGTTAACGGTCCTCGAGACGTCGATGCCATCTCCATAGCTCGGGGCGCTCGATTAGGAGGCGTCGGGACGGTCGGAAGCTCCTACGTACGCACGAATCGGGTAAAATGTCGAGGGGAGGCTAGGCGAGGCGAGACGAAGGTAGACGAGGGTGTAGTCCAGGGGTGGCCAAGTTTTTAGTCACAAGAAAATTTGTAATTTAAATCTAAAAATAAGTTTAAATTTAAAATAAACATCATTCAAAATGAATTTATTTTAATAAGATAAAATAACGATTTCTTCTCACGAACTAACTATCGGGTTGTCCGGAAAGTTTGTGCCGACTTTTGGTTTTTTAAAAAACTTTATTTATTATTTTATTATATATTTTATTATATATATAAAATAAATAATTATATATATTACATAATTAATCTTTTTTCTTCAAAAAAAAAAGAAAAAAATTTTCTTCAAAATCGGCACGAACTTTCCGGACAACCCAATAGTTTATAAATAAAAACGAATGTTCTTTATCTGTCTTTTATTAATGTGGGCGATTAAAATAGTTATGCGGTCGATTGATAAACTGTGGTCTATACTTTGGCCACCTCTGGGGTAGTCGATCGACGTTTCTCCTTGGTAAAGAGCCATTCTTTCGTTCTCTTCTCTCTCTCTCTCTCTCTCTCTCTCTGTCTCTTTCCAGCTTCCTACGCGTATTCGTCTGGGTAGATCAGGCAGGCACCCTCCGGCGATAGCTCGTAGCACCGGCGCCTCGGCGGCTTGTAGCTGCAGTGGATGGCCATTCACGGTATTCACAATGTATCCCATCTTCGACGATGCATTTTTAACGAAAGCTGACGTAATCCCGATGAATCTCACCTGGTCGGCCGACCGTTACGAGAGAAGAGCCTCGAAGTGCACGACAAAGAGAGCGCGCGTTCCTCCTAATGAATCTCGTTCGACCGATCGATACGGGGGAGTCTCGAGGGACGGGGAGACGTTTGTGGAGCATCGCGATTCGCGAAACCCGCCGTCGGCTTCGCGGAACAAGCGCGATCTGTGGACGATCGAGATTCGAGGATGATCCAATCGATGAAGAAATATTCGATGAAGAATCGATGAAGAGATCTTAACTCGCAAGTCGACTCGCAAGAACAAGTACGAAGGCTAACTAATCGACGCGATCGATAAATCGGGGCATAGATCGAGTCGAATCTCTAGCCATCGATCAACGGAGGAGTCGCCATTCCTTTGTCCTTTGGGACAGTACACGATCTAAGGAGGATCAAAATTCGAGATCAAAGAAGTCGACTCGCAAGAACAAGAACGAAGGCTAACTAATCGACGCGATCGATAAATCGGGGCATAGATCGAGTCGAATCTCTATCCATCGATCAACGGAGGAGTCGCCATTTCTTTGTCTTTTGGGACAGTACACGATTTAAGGAGGATCAAAATTCGAGATCAAAGAAGTCGGCTCGCAAGAATACGAACGAAGCTTGACTAACCCGCGCGATCGTGAAATCGGGGCGAAGATCGAGTCGGTTCTCTGTTCATCTGTCAACACAAGACTCGTCGCTTCTTCAACTTTGAGAGCAGCGCACGATCGAAGGAGGATAAAAATTCGAGATGAAAGAAGTCGACTGGCAAGAACAAGAACGAAGTTAAACTAAGCCACGCGTTGGCCGAATCAGGGCAAAGATCCAGTCGGATCTCCATCGATCGATCAACGGAAGAGTCGTTCGGAAAGCAGCCCTCCGGCGGCACTTTGCCCGTTCTCCGACTCTCGTCCTTGCGGTGCTGGCAGTGGGGTGGGGACGGAGGTCGGGCAGAGGGTCGACGATGGTAACGCTGGCGGGCAGTGGAGGGCGGCGGAGGGCGACGGAGAGCGGCAGAGGGAGGAGATCGGTCCTCCCTCCCTCCCTCCCTCCCTCTCTCAACTCGGGCCACGTCGCACCTCGTCGCTCCCCACTACGTCCCTTCAACCCCCACCGCGAGGCAGCGCGGGTGCCAACGTCGAGCGCATTCGAGACGTTAAGAGCGACACTCGCGCGGCGCAGCTCGGCCCGACGACATCGGTACCTTCCACGGGCAAACGGAGGCACGCGCGGCGCCGTCCTCGCGAATTCTAACCCCCCGATCGACGCCAAGAAGAAGGTCTTTTCGTCTGTCCGTCTGTCTGTTCGTTCATCCATCCGATAGACTATCGTTTCTCGTCGCTCGAGGTCGGAGTCGTGGTTCGACCTCGCGTTAAGCAGTGCGCGTTAAGCGGTTAAGCGGTCGAGAGTGTCTTGCAAACGCTGAAACTCGTTCGAGTGGACAAAGTGCGCGTAATGCGGAGATCGCGACGGGAGGAAGGAAGGTGAACAAAAAAATAGAAGAAGAAGACGAAAAAGAAGAGAAAAATCGGAAAGATTTTAAGCGTGAATACAAGCGCGACTCTTTTATCTACGTGGATTCGAAAGCAGCGGGGTAAAAGTGCGAGGGGAAGGTGTGGAGGAGCCGGAGAAGGAAGACAAGCTTGCAGATCGGGGTGCCGAAGAAGGACGAGATCGGTAGGACGTACCGATTGCATTTTTGCCCCGATCCGTTCCTCTCTTTCTCCCTCTTTCCGTCTCTGTCGTTTTCTCTCTCGTCAGCTCGATGCATCCCTTCGCGGTGGAGGATGCAGGCCACACGCGGTTGATGGTACGCGAGAGTCTCTGACGAGAGTCGTCGACGATTTTCGAGTGCTGCCACGAAAGTCGGAAGAGGAAGTACGTGGTTCCTGTTGCCGATGTTGTTTCTGTTCTTGTTGTTGTTGTTGTCGTCGTTGCCTTAGTTCTCGATTGATGGATAAATCGACGGGTAAATAAGCGGAACGTGGAGGTGATCGTGTGCTAGTGCGAAAGGAAAGGTGGAGGCGTAGGAGAAAAATAAAAAGAAGAAGAAGAAGAGGGCAAATCGAGCTACAACGCGGAAGAATCTCAACGATGGAGCTGTACGTTCTTCTCGTAAGTACGACTCACCGTTTTACCGCGCGGATCTTCTTACGTCCCGCTCTGCGCCCTCGAGGGTCTCGAAGAAGATCGGAGGGCTCGTTTTCGGCCCTCTTTCATCCTTAGATTCATCGTTTTTGCGTCTTTCGCTCCTTTATCCTCCGACCCTTCGTTCTCCTTTTACTTTCGCCCAACCAATTCGCGTATTCTATTCCTCGACTTCTTTCAACCCTTTGACCGTGTCGTACCCTCGTAGAAAACCATCTAATCGATTTTTAACATCATCCACTGTCTCTGCCATCTATTTCCAGTCGTTGTGTCGTGCGAAACGATGAATTCTACGTTAGATCGGTTTGGCAAAAGGACGCGCGTCTTGTAGGAAGAAAAATTTAGCGAGCGTATATATACGCCTTTCGTATGTTTCGATGGATTCTCCAGGGCGTATATATACGCCTTTCGCGTTGAAAGGGTTAATCAGAGAAAAATTCACTCGGCTGCCCTACTCGGACCTTAGAAGGTCATCTTTTTTCCCACGTCTCGCGTCTCTACAAGGAAAAGATTACAGACCGACGCGTCTCTTTGATCTACCAATTGCGGAATTCGTTTCCAGCTCGTTCCCCTTCCCTCCCTGCGTCTTGTACTTTTCATTACCCTTCCCTTGGCGTCTCGTCGGCTTCTCGTTTTGCCCCGTGTCGAACTTTTCCGTGCGGCGTGCCACCTCCGGCGCGCCGTGGCCTCCGCCCGAACGCGACTTTGAAATGTTTTTTTCCCCGGAGTAGCCGCGTCCCTGCCCTTCGTCCTGCTTCTCACTCCGTATCACCGTCCAAGTACGACGAAATTAAGGCGAGATCCACGTGACTCCGCTGTCGACGCGAGAACGGGGTCAGTCGGTGCACGCGATCCCTTCGTTTTCCTGGGAAAAGAAAGAAAGAAAAAAAAGAGGAAAACGTCCACGTCGATGCTCTTTTTTGCATCTTCTTCCGGAGCGGCTTTCGTTCGTGCGCGATTTTTCGCTCGATTCGCGAGAAGAGAATAAAAAGTAGGCGGACGTTACTCTCGCGGAATCGACGATAAGCGATGAGGACGTTAGAGCGAACAAAATTTAGTTTCTCTGTGAGCGAAGGTACCTTGTTCTTTTTCCATTTTATCATTTCCTTTCTTCAATTTTGTAAAGTCAATTCCTTTTCGAAATTTATCGCTTCGTCAGCTTCGGACAATCGTGCCATAGCCGGATCTTTTTCTTCCTGTTTGGTCTCTTCCGTTTGTTCAGGTTGTTCAGTTCGTCGATTCTGTCGATCGCGTTGCGTATTTGAGTTCTCCCGCGGATTCATTATCTCATAGTTTCCCGATCAGATTTTTGCCTTTTTGTTGTACTTCCGAGCAGCCTATCAAAGACACCGCTTTTAATTGGTACATCTTTATACGTGCGCGCGCGTTAAAGTATTTCTTTTAGATCGAAATGGAGGTTCCATTGCTCGTAAAGAAGGATCGATCTCGAGTAATGGAGCGAATTAATTCGATCGAAAGTACGATACGCGTAAGACGAATATCGTCGGGAGTTTATTCGTTTTTGCGGCCGACCGTACGTCGGTCGTTCGTGTCACGATTCGATCGTACGAACGATAACGCGTTTTATTCTTTCTTATGTCCGATATTACGCTTTTACTATCCTCATTGACTCGTTCGATGGAGAAAAACGCTCGAGCGCGCGGTTATCGAGCCGCGAGCAAAAGCGTGATATTTCCAACGAAAGATGACAATTACTCCATAGACGTCGGACGATCCGTCGCTTTCTAACCGCACTCTTTGTAAGCTCCGTCCATTCGCTTACGTCGGATATCTTCAGCATTACGAATCGGCCTTCTTTCTTTAGCGAAATTATTTTTCATTTCAAATGCCTCGTTAAACGTTTCCATCGAATTTTGATATCGTACCTTCGAGAATAAGTTACGCGTAAGTAGTTTTTAACTAATGATTCTTCATCGTTTATTCATTTCGAAAGTAGGACGACTACAAAGACTGCGTGGAATATAAATTCGATCGAAGATCGAAAATATCGGGTCTCGAAGGATGAAATTTGTAGAAAAATTATTATCGACTACAAATTTCATCCTTCGAGGCCTAATACACTTTTATTAGAATCTTTAATCAGTTAAGCGTGGAATTTAGTTTTAAAAACCACCCGTAGTACGCGGAATTAAAATCAAGCAGACCTTTAGCATTTATTTTTGTTATTTGTTGTTCATTAAAAGCAAGAATTCTATATTTTTCGCTGCTATCCAGAGACCGTCGCGTCTTGCAGACCTCGAGATTGGAAAATATTTGAGAAACGAATAGACGGAAAACGCTGTGTCGTCGAAGTCGGCATCGAGTCGACATTTGATAAACGATGAATAAATTCGGACACGTATCGAGCGGCTTAACGTCTCAAAACTCGCGTCTTTATTGATTATCGGTAAAACCGACTTAAAATTAACGTAACGCATCGTCGTTAAATCTGCATCCCCAGTCCCCCAGTCCAGATGGATATCGTCCGGCGGCGATTGGCTCGTCAAATTTGATACGCCGTATCAACAGGTACGCGAACGAGAAAGCTCTCGCGATTGGGATAACCTTGCTTGGTACGAGAGAAGCCGGCGATACCGCCGATATAGTCGAGCTTTAATCCTGATAATCGTTAATTATCGAGCTTCCGTGACGACGATGTTATTAAGTCGATTTTCCTGAGTTAAATACCGTCGTCATGATCACGAGACGTACGTCGACAACGAAAAACGACGAATTCGTTATTCCGTAACCTACTCCGACTTCGCTAATTCTCTTCTTCAAATATTTAACGCCTTCTTTGAAATTTATTTTCTAAAAATATTTAGATTCTAAAACGATAGGTACAAATCTATGATTCGAGATCACAGATTTCTGAGCCTTGACTGACCAAAAAATAATCCAGGACGATTTAAAATTAATACAACTCGATTAATTCGTCCAGCAATTGCATCGACTTTAATTCCTAAAGAAGGAATAGTTCATGAATGAATTATATACGTTGAAGAAGTTAGTAATCGAATAGGAATATTTATAGGTGAGATTATTCGGGTGACAACATCGAGGAAACGAAAAGAATTTAAATTAATTTCATTAATTATATACGAGTCAAATTCGATAGAGTTATAATCTCTGTATTCATATCTTCGGTATCATCGATGACGAATAATTTTGACAGAAATTAAGGGATTAATTATTTCATCGGATAAGTATAAAAATTTTAACGAGAGGATAATAATAAATAGAACAATAACAATCGAAGCGGAACTTTACATTATTTCTAAAAAATAGCTATGGATAAAATAAAGCGACGAAAAAATCGGATTTTTTATCCGATTTTTCGATTAGACGCAGTCCCTTTGGTGCTCGCGTGTATATAAAACGGAGCAAACGGATCCTTCGTCGTTCGCGATTGATGGACACGTCGCCGTTCTTGCGATGAATCGACGCGGGGTAGTCGTGCAGCGCAACGAGAACGAAAGCGGTGAAAATCGGCAAGATATTCGACGACTGTTCGCGTTCCACTTTTCAGTCGGATCCTCGTGCGTTTTCGCGAATTTGCAAGGCAAATAAGGGGGAAATTTGCAAGTCAATGGATTTATCAAATTGAATAATAAGGGCAGAGTCGATCTCTCCGGTTGCTTGTTATTGATCGAATATGCGCTGAGTTTCGCAACGAACGATGAGGGAACGGGTACGACGTTGTATGAATTTCGGCGTGGTGCTATTTGATGCCGCGGGAAGTTTGTCGAAACTTACGCTCGGAATACGAAGGAAGGAGCGAACGAATGAAGGAAGGCTAGGGGAGGAGGGAAGGTAAAAGAAAGGTGAAAAAAGGACGCGAGGAAAGAGCTATCTCGTTTCTTTGGGGCTACTTGAGAATGATCTCGAGGGGTACGCGGATACTAAAATAGAAGCGATGCTTCTCGTATCAACGCAGCGATACTTTTTGGGTTCGGTGGTTTTTTTTTTCGAAATGGAGATTGGCGAAACGCTGGATTTCGCTCGCTTCGATTAATTTTGACCGTCTTTCAAACGATACGACGATCGGTTAACGTCCTCGAGGAACTCGACCATGTCGGAACGGTCGTTTGATTCGCGTCTGCACGAAACGCGACCGACCGATCGGCTAAGAAATTAAAGGAAGGATTAGTTACTCGAAATTCGTAGGAGTCTAATCGTATTCGCTTTGTCGAGTCGCTTGATGGGATTAATCGGTTAAACGGCAAGCTTTGAACGAAAGGACGATCGAGCGAGTTCACGACGACGTTGCTTCTGGAGAACGCAAGGAGCGGAAGTACATTCAATGCGTTACAAAAGTGTGGGAAAGGAAGGACGAGAGGATATATGTAGGTTATACGGAAGAACCGCGGCTAACGATTTTCGCCCCAGGCCGACAATGAGCCAGCACTGATTACGACCAAGGGTTTGCTCCTAACCGTGTGCGTTCGCGTTAAGAACGTTTTGATACTCGCCATTTCTTTCGTACGATGCGTTTCGTTAAAAAAATTTTTTAAACGATTATTTTGCTGTTTTAGAATTTTCCCATGTTCTCGAATCACAGGCAATCGACGAATATCTCACTCTTACGAAGAATCGCATCTATGTGCAGCGCGTAGATAGAAATTCATAAAATTAGCATAGCGAGATTAGACGAAATTTCACGGATAAAACGTTTGACGTCGAACATCGCGATAATTCGACGTCATCCGAAACTACTACGCTTATTTAAGATAGTAAGATAGTTAAGAAGTCATACCGTGCTTATTTAAGATAGTTTCGAAATCGTCGAATTTTACGCGACTTTCTTCAAAATGGCTAAATTCTACTGTGATTTTGAACCCCTGGGAACGGTACTCATCGAGTATGAGTGTGCTACGATGATGAATCGTTTATTGGTATGGTTATAAATGCGTGTAGTCTTTCGCGACGAATGATAATCAATTTTTACGTAAAATTCTCACTGCGAAGATGCCTTATCAAATGTAAATTCATATCCACAAGATCGACGCGTTTATTGACGATTTAACGATGATCTCGCTATGGAAACGTGTCTACACGAGAGGTTTACAACATCGTTTGAAATTGTTCGTTCGTAGTGGTTATCTCGCGTGGCGCCAATTTCGCATCCGTGAAGCTAATAATAGCCAAATCGATTTTACCGTTGGCGATTCGATCAAACGGTTCTAGGGGCGCGCGGCATATCCGCCTCGCGATCGCCTCGAAACTCTCGCAACCCTTGCGAACCTTCCGGACGAGAATTTATGTTTTTCGGGCCTCGGAACGAACGTAACGCCTTATTTCCGACCGAGACGTTGATTTAACGTCCCTCCATTTCACGTTATCAATTTTACTCGAGAAACGCCCGATCGCGTCAACTTACCCTTGCAACACCGAGCGCCGTTACGATCGTTCGTTCACGGTTCGAAGAATACGGAACAGAAAAGCAGCAGTCGATTCGATTCTCCGACAAGCTCGAATCCCGTTCGAGAGAGATATGGCGGGAGAAACATCGTAATTTACAAATAGTACATTTTTCCAAAGATCGGGAGAATGTATTAAATCTATCGGAAGATAAGCCAAATATCATCTTTAGTTGAACATTGATTCTTTCGACCATTGTATTTCTATATGCTTGCTCGATATATACGCGAAGAGGTGGTTAGTAACGATGGAAATTGTGTCGTCTAGTAAATTAATTAATGTATCGAAAATGTACTAATTTTTGTTAATTCAAAAACTACAACTTGTATTAGGTCTACCAGAAATTTCCGTCTAATGTCATCTCGAGTTGAACATTGACTCTTTCGACCAATGATTTCTATATGCGTGCTCGATATACACGCGAAAGGGGTTTAGTAACGATTAGTAGAAATATTAATTAACATATCAAAAATGTATTAGTTTCTTTTAATTAGAAAATGACAGAATTTTCCGGCGAACTCGATACAGCGAACGTCATCTCGAGTTGGACATTGACTCTTTCGACCATTGCATTTATACGTACACGCTCGAAATATACGATGGAAATGATATCGTTCAGAAAATATTAATTAATATATCGAAAATGTATTAGAATTTCTTTGAATTCGAAACGGATTAAACCTTTCGGTAGACTTAATATAGTATGTTATACGAAGAATTACGAACGTTGATCGATTATATATTAAGTCTACTAGAAAATTCCGTCACATGTCATCTGAAATTGAACATTGACTCTTTCGACCACTGCACATCTACGTGCGTGCTCGATATATGCGCAAAAAGCTAGTAACGATGGAAATTATATCGTCCAGACAATAATGATTAACGTATGAAAAATGTACTAAAATTTCTTCGAGTTGAAAACGGTCAGAACTCTTCGGCGGACCTGATATATCCACCGCAATTTACGGCCGCTATTCCAGTCGTTTCGAGAAAAGTCAGCGTGAATCCCGAAACTATTCTTGCTCGTGACAATCGTCGGAACCTTAAATCTCGCCTCCTTAAGTCCCCTTAACAAAGCACCAGCGGACACGATTGCATTTTCCAAACGAAAACTTTACCGACAGGTGCTATTTTCCTCGATTTTGCGAGCGTTCTCCGTTCCCCGATTCCTCCCAGCTACACCTTCCATTCGCATTCGTCCTTACTCCGAGTCCAATTCGTCGTGCTCCATTCTTTTTCGATCTACGACGTTTCCAACCTCTTGCTTCCTGGTATCGTTGCGCTTCGAGCTTCTCTCGTCTTCCGTCCTGTGACCTCTGAAAACAGGATCGAGAGGGGAAACGAAGAAACTGGATGGTTTTTACAGCGCGACGAAACTCGCCCTCCCAGGTGGAATGCGTGTCCTCGGACCGAGTGCGCATTATTAACCGACGATTTTGCCACTCTCGTAGGGACGGCCAACGTCGATGGGATCCCATTGTCGGCGCTTTTTCTTTCGAGATCCGTTGTCCAACCTTTTTCGTCCTTTTTTCTCACCCTCTCTCTCTCTCTCTCTCTTTCTTTTTTATTCTCTCGCTTGTTCTCTTCTTCTATTTCGTTCCGTCCGCGCGTTCTCGTACCTTTTCCAAGGAAATCGTCCGGTGGAACCAACGACGTATTTGCGAAGTGTTCGCCCACGAGCTGTTTAAAATCGTCGAGAACGTGCCATCGAGGCGGAAAATCTTTTCGCGAATGTTCAAAGTCGAGGGAAGATCGGCTCGGGAAAAGGCGATCGTCGTTCGATTATCCGCTCGCGTTCCTCGTTCACTCGAGAAGGTATTAGGTTGTTCGGAAAATCATTTTGTTTTTTTTTATGTCGTTTTCATGAAAAACTGTCGGGAAAAAACGAAGTTACTTTCCGAACAACGTGATATTTAACACTTTGGTGTCCTCTCATACAACATTCGTTGTATTAACACGTTCCGTGCCGTGTGGCACTTTCCGTTCAGGCCACTCGGAATTTCGTAGAGTCAAATATTGGCAACTTCGCAATTTGTATACGGCGTTTATCATAGCGTGAGAGTCGTTTTTACGGGAAAAGGGGTATGACCGTGTCAAACCAAAAATTATGATGGATTACGACGAAAAAAATTGTATTTCAACTTTTTTTGAATACCGC
>JAITYT010000247.1:1444696-1456778 GCA_025433975.1 Liostenogaster flavolineata | reverse complement strand
TATTTTATATTATTTAAAGTCGCATAATATGTTATTAGTAAATATTAAATAATAAAGAAAATTTACTTCACTCAGAAAACAGAAAATAGACAAAATTTAGGTGACCATACATACGACAAAGCAATCAACATGACTTCTTCGGGCAATCTTTTATTCTTCTTGCGGCACTTGTTTCATTCGTTGCTTGTTTACGTTGTTAGCGGCTTGTCACGGCTCATCGCAAGCTTGTTTAGCTTGTCGTTGTTTAGCTTATCACGACACCTACCGTGAAAAATAACAACTATTTTAATTAATATGTTTAATACTTTAAGCATCCTTTAATATATTAGTAATACAATTTAATATATTATTCGATATATTAAATTATATAAGATATAAGTAGGAACGCATATGAACCACCGGTGGTTCACACCTAGTTTCTTCGTTTGGAGGCGTGCGTGAACGTTTTACAGCTTCGACGCTCGAGTAACCTTTTTTTATTTGCTTTCTTCCGCGATCTTAAGCAACTCATCGTTCAACGCGAATATTTTCTTTGCCGCGAGATCGATCATTTTGCTCCGTATCGATCATTTTGCGGTGTAGTACGAGCACACGCACGTTTATAACTTATTATTTGCGATGTCTATCGAAAACGTCGGAGAACTCAGCACGACACGAATCGAATTTATGCTTTATGAATTGCGTCTAATGAATAATTAAAAGGATCTATCACGTACGGGTGCATAAAGACGAATTTCCGCGATAAACCTGCGCGATTTACGCGGTGATGAAACGATAATTGCAGAGTATAAAAATAAATGAGAGCAAGCGTTGTAAAATTAGGTAAAACGATTTTAACGTAGGCGACTAATGATAGAATTATTACAATCGTCCTTTACCCGCTTTCGTCCCATTGATCGTCGTTGTTTTTACATATCACAATCATTACGTACGACTACGCGTACGTATACAAATTTTATGAAATAACATAACGAGCTCCCACGCCTTTGGAATACCGATGGTACGAAATTTCAATGGAATCTCGATTTAAATTGCCACTGGTTTATTTTCAGTGGCATTCCGCTCGAGTTATCGAACGCACCTCGATCGAGTCGTCGAGCGTCATTTACGGACTTTACACGCTAAAATCGAATATTTTTAATAATCTCTTACGTGCAGGGACGTTCTTGCCTCAAGTTATACCTCGTCGTATTATGCTTTAAATTTAAAGTCGATCTTTAACATTAAACGTACCAAACGGGGTCAAATGACCCTCTTCAAAATTTACTTTAATTGCTTATATCGCTTATAAAAATGGAAACTTGATTGAAATTAAAAATAGAAATTTGACTAAAAATAGTCAAATGGATTTGACTATTTTATTGGTATACGTCGTACATTATTTCTTTCGATAAATTAACAATTTTCCTCTAAAAATCAGCGTCTGCCTCGTAGGGGATCACTCGATTAGATATACGAAAATGCCGGTACGTTTAGCGATAAAGTCGTCTCTTATGAGATTACGCACGAAATAGCAGTAGTGACCTTTCAATGATATTCGAACACGACCTTGCGAGACAAAGAAGCAATTTTTTTTAGAAGCAATTTCAATTAATTTAAAACAGGAAAGTGGCTCGTCAGGCGGCAGGAATTATCGACAGGTTCGTCGAAAATTACTCGTTCGAACGTTCTTCGACGATTTCTCGGAATTCGTTACTTCGTGACGAAAATGATAAACGCAAACGATCGATTGGGTCGAAAACGAAAGGAAATCGTTGGAACGTAACGAACGTTTAAAATTACGAAAAGAGAGTATTCGAGCGCAGCGTCAGGAGGGTAAACTCATTACGACTGCACCGCGTTACTGTTTGCGATTCACGAATGGAATAGCCATCCGGTACCGAGAATTATATGCACGTATATATTGTGTGTTTACGTGGATGGGAGAGGGAAGGGACGAGGGGAAATTATGCAAAGTGGATATGCCTGGTTCTCGAGGGTAGGCGCGTATAGGCGCGCACTGGATAGGAGGAACCGTTGGAACGCGTAGGGGCGCACGGCAGGGCGAGCATCGGAGGGTGGGAGTTGGATTATGATAACGAGTACAATGACGTGACGTGGCTCGACGTGTCGCGGAATTTCGGTCGGTTTCGTAGCGTCGAGAACGAATTACGACGAGGGAATTTTTTCAAGCGGAATCGATGGGTCCTCCTCCCCTTCCTCTGCTTCTTCGTAACACTTGTTTAGACAAGAAAATGCCGCTCGCCGCAAGGGAAACAGCGAAGGAGGATTTCCGAGTCGTTTCTTCGACGCGCGCGTAGGTCCGTTGGTTGGGAAAATTTTGACGTCTTTTAACGATCGACTCTTTGAGGTACGGGATTTTAGAACATTAAATAGACTCGTGTTGCACAGAAACTTCGTTTCTTTTTAGATTAAATACAATCGATTTAGTTTTATTAATAAAGGAGTCGCGTAATATAAAAAGATAAAAAAATGATTCTGTATTTGTATTTATACACAGAATATACAGAAAAAAGGTATCTATGCCTACTACCTGCTAGGCTGCTAGGTATCGTCCGAACTTTTCTATTCTTAAATAATCCATCCAGTGAACTCTCTACGAACTTGGATATAGAGTTTAGGGTACAGAGTCGAGGAATGCCTCGAAATTTTTTTAACAAGATAAAATAATCTTTTTTTTTAAAAAAACGCCGAAGAATTGGTTCGTTTTACCCCCTCAAGGCTGGAGGACATTTAAATTCTGACTAACACGAAGACAGATACTTAATTTTATCGCTATTATATATTATATTATGTCGCCATAAATATAGTCGCTGTTATTTAACGGTGTAAAATACTTACAGCTTCGTTATAAATACATCATATTTGATTCCTCAAAAAGCGTCGGTGCACTGCACGTAGGACGGCCTTGAATAGTAAGGACTTGCACCGGTAGAACCGACGACTTTGAACATCTTTTTTCCATCCCTAGATTGGACCCTTCTCTTCCGCGTTACTTATAAATTCTCGACGATAGGAGTCACTGAACGGACGAAGCGGAAAACGACGTCGAGCTCGGGTCGTCTTCCCTTTGGTCCGTTTGGCTCGTGCCGGACGGAAGGTGGCACGGCGTTGCGGCTTGTAACGCGGTTTACGCGCGAAGGATTTTGCCAGGGGGAACACGGGAGCACAAGGGAGCGAAAACGTGTAGAACGAGGAGGAATCGACGGGGTGGCCTTTTGGCAGGGTATCGGGGAAGATCACGACCCGGAGTCGGACGAGCGAAAAGGGAGAAATCGGCTCTCGATCTCGACAACTTGGACGACACTTTCGTTCTTTAACGAGCGGCCGAGTCACGCGTCGAATTAAAAGCCACCCTCCGTTACGGGTCCTTCCTCGAGAGCCGTAATTGTTCGCACGGAGAGCCACCGTACCTCGACCGTTGTCGAACGACGCTTTCGAAGTATCGTCGTAATTGGTCGAATCAACGCGAGAACGTGGAAGAAAGTGTTTCGTCCGAACGATCAAGGAATACCTGTTTGGCGTGTATACACGTCAAACCGAATCTGCATTACGGTGCGTTCGACGTGTATACTCGTAAACTTTTTTATTTTATAAACATAAAAATATATAATTATTTTTATGTTTTATATAATACACGAATAATAATTTATTTAATTACTATAATAAATGTAGATATTGTAATAAAGATAAAGATAAGTATTATAATAAAAATATAATGATTAAATGATGGATAAATAATACAGATATAAAATAAAAATTGATTTTAATTCCACGCTTAACTGGTCAATCCTTTTTGTGTCGGACCACGATGTATCGATATTCGGGAAAGTTTGATATGATGAAAAGGACGAAAAGGACAGATGGCGCCACAAATACGAAATTAATATTTTTTTATTATTTTATTTATTATTCGTTATTTATTATTTATATATAGCACTAACTTACCGGCCGATGTGATATTATACATAATTATCGTTCTCTTTCTTTCTTTTCGAAGCACGACGAATCGCGTGAACAGAATATTACGAATTGGAATTACGTCAGAATTACTAGAAAAATATTAGATATTATTAAAACGACAACAATTACGATTCGTCGAACGTTATGTAATCGAGGGTGAAGTTAACTCTTCGTTCTACTTTTTTCGAAATCGTACGTATTGTTATTGATAACTTCGTGATTGCTTCCGTAACATTCGATCGAGTTGCAATGCGAAAATGGATCTAGACGGTCGTACGCGCGGCCAATCTCAAAAATTTATATCGCGTATCATTTCTCGCACTGACCATCGACAATATATTTCTTCGTTTCCACGATACCTGTAGAGAATGGTTAACGGGTTTTATTTTGTCCGGGAAGCTACGAGAGTTCTCCTGTATTCGCAATGACTTTCTCATTCTGGTTTCGTCATATATTGATAGAAACAACATCGTTGCGCATCGGCCGCGTCGATCTTGACGCGATGATATTTCAATAGTTCTTTCAAATGTGGCTATACGAAATTATTAAACACGCGTTTAGATACTTACGTGTTTCAATCGGTATCGTTAATTATATTTATCAGTTAATAAAAAAAAATTACGATGCATTAGCACCTGACAAATAAGGCGAATTCTTTAGTTTGTTTTAAAAAGATACGACGCGTTTCGAGTCCATTTTCTCATTCTGGTTATATATTGATAGAATATTTTATTCTTATTATATTTATTGATTAGTAGGAAAAATGTACGATGCACTGGCACCTGAGAAATAAGGCGAATTTTTGCGATTTTGTTTTAAAAAAATACGCGCGGTGCGGTTTCGCACCAAGTAAAACCCGTTGACAATGGCAACTCCTCGATGTTCACGCCCTCAACTTCGTTTTCATTGCTCCGAATTTATACGCGCGTTTTATTAAAGAATCGCGAACGCTCGTAACGATCCTCCCGGTCCCTCGACGCAGCTTCTCGCGTTATTGACGCGAGTCCACTTTGCTTCCAGTTTTGAGTTACAACTAATTTAAATTTCCGCTTATTTCGGATTATTCTCTGTTTTTCTCTCGCTTTAATCTCGTTACCGAATGCACGAGGTTCGCACAGTGTGCAAATTAACAAAAGTTACACGCTCGAAAAGTGATTTAAGCGCGATAACATTTAGCGGAGTAGTCGCGCGTATTTTTACCGTAAAATTAACACGCCTTATCTACTCGTTCGTTACGAGTCGAAGATCGCATTGTGGTAAAGCGCGACTCGCGTCAAACGCGAATTTACGGTTCCGTTATTTCCGGAACAGAAAAGTGGAAAGTTTGTTCCTGTCGCCAAAATTTATTTTGGTTATATTTTGGTTATGTTTTAAAATATGAAAAAAAGTAACGTTGCAAAAATAAAGAATTTCAAAGAATTTTTATTTCACTATGGATTAATAATCCATATTATTTTGCGCAACACGATAATTCAATGCATAATGCCGCATGGCAATTATCACGTTGGTAAAACGTACCTTTTCTTTTCTTTTCTAATAAACAAACTACACAACGTTTGCGAGCACATACGCACGCGTGATGCGAATGGGTTGATTCGACGACGCCTGGAATATTTCGATCGATCGATAAAAAACTGCATCGAATTTATACAATCCGATCGATCCCAGAGCGAGCGGATCGTCGCGCGATACGCGCGCTTTCAGACGTATTTGCGTAGGTACCCAGGCAAAATCGAGCGCGCGCTCTCGTAAATTCAACTCGGTTTGTAATTATCGCGAGGCGCGCGCCTACCTTCCGCCAAAGCGGCAAAGATAAAAGCGGCGCACCGCCGCGCGCTAACTTGCCCTAAGAAGACACAGTGCGCCCGTCTCACCCGAGGGAAATCTCGGCCGAGAGCATCACTCCGAACCGGAATCCTTGAGACGCGCCTTGGCAAGGCGCGAGGATACGTATCGCGAATGCCGCTTCTTACCTCGCGAATAAACGTGTTCCCGTAACGACAGCGAGACTTTCCCCAGGCGTCGAGACGTCAAACGCGATCGGGACGCAGCCTGCGCGCGTCTCCGTTCGCCTCCAGTCGCTTTTTCCACTTTCTCTCCTTTTTACCATTTTTCTTCCCTTTTCCCGGACGCTTTTCATCGCCGATTTCCCATCTCCGCTCTTTCATCCTCGTGGAACGCGGTCGGCGAGCTTTCGATAACGAGGAATTTTTACGCTCGCGAATTTTCTACTCCTCGGTCTTTCTCGAGCTGTCATCGTTATCGTGACTGGACGAACGAATCGCGATCGAATCGTTCTGGGACACGGTGGCATTATTTCACTCCCACTCTATAACAACAAATTTAATCGAGTTATTATTGTTTTGTCTTTATATTACGCGATTCCTTTATCGATCGAAGTTAACCTATCTAGATGGATTTAAAAAGAAATAACGTTTCTGTGCAACATAGCTCTATTTTATTTTCTAAAATCCCAAATTATTCCGCATTATTTTCCAAAGAGTTAAGTAAGCGTTGGTTCCGGCTTAGGACCTATTGCGTCTATGTCACAAAGCGTTTTACTTCGTTCGTTCGTTCTTTAGTTCGTTCTTTAATTCGTACGTTCCTGTGATGTCCGAGTGGTGCTCATAAATAACTACGCGCTGCTTAGGGACCAATGAGTAAACTACGATTACAAAATGTCGCGATTTCGTGAATTTTACACGATTCCTCGTAGAGCTGGTAAGGCAGTTTGCTGCCTTATCCGAATGCATCATAGTTCTTTAGTTCGTTTGTTCTTTAGTTCACTCATTCGTTCGTTTTTTAGTTTGCTCGTCGGCTCGTTCGTTCGTTCACTTTCTCCCTTGATTCGGCGTACCGGACGTTCGTTTACTAGATTTATTCTCTTCGATCTTTTCAGGGTTTATTCGAAACGCGAGTGGCGTTTCAGTCTATTCGCGAGAGATTTTTAATCGAAATTAAATTCACTCTCGTAGCGCGTATCACACGCGGCGTTAAGCGACGAAAGGCAAAGGCGAAAATGCGCAGGCGAGAACGCTACGCTCGCGTAAAGTACATTCAGCATCGCCGTTCCCACATTTTTTTTACGACGACGCATATCGCGCACGAGCAACCGTGCTTCCTCCAGCGCCTTCTCGCGCAACGGTAACAATCTCACGTTTTCGGAAATTTACCAGAGCCGCTGCTTCCGCGAACGTTACCCGACTGTTACCGCTTGACACCGCGAAGGAAAACTTACGCTACGTGTCCGTTGGAAGGAAGAAACTCTTCATTTTCAGCGCGTTCGTTCTTCTCGCGAAAAGAAGCAAAAAAAATCATCGCTCTCAGACACTTACTCTCGAGAGTCGCTTCTTCTTATCTGCGAGAATTCGGTCCTCTCGAGAAACTTTCTTTCGGATAGGCTCTCCGATATACTTTCCGAGTCAGTTTTTAACCCTTCGCGAACCAGACGGGTCGAAGTTATCGTTCGTAGATTACTCCAAGATGCCAAATTCCGAACGTACGCTATTAACATCTTTTATTATAGAAACGTAAATCGCTAATATTTCGTCGTGTTTAATAACACAATATTGAATGTTTAAACGCGTATACGTATGTAAGTCGTCCACGGCACAAGCGGTCGCCACAAATTTTTTTCTATAATTTTACTACACCTCTTACGAAACATTGCTTAGCGATTTATCGTTGCCATTGAGCACTCGCTGCTGTACTTGAATTACATTACTGCAACGATTTAAATTAGAGCACGGAGTTAATCGAAATTGCTTCGGAAATAAATCATTTATTACTCAATGACCAAAAATTCTGTCGTTTAATGGTATTAATCTTTATTATTTGAGAAACTTATTATAAATATGAAAAGTTGTGACCGAACCAAGTGCTTCGACACTTCGATTTAAGATATTTCAAAAAGAGGAATTAATCGATTCGCGCAGCGAACGGCTCATATATTGGCCCATCCACTAGAGAGACGCGTTTACGTGGCACACGTGTGCGAGTCTTTCGGCTATATCGGTTGTTTTCATCGAACACATATGAGTTCATCGGGCAGATTGATGGTTTACGTACGCGTCTATGCGCCGCTAGTCCGCAAAGGGTTGAACGATCAGCATTTTTTCCCCACTTCCGACCGCTCCAGTGACTCATAGATACGCGAGGTTGTTGGTGATCATCGAGCTAGCTTTAAAGGCACGACGATTCGCGGAATACGTTCTCCGAATTTTGCGCGTCGGCTTCGCCGGAGCTTCTGCCGGTACGCGCTTTTTCAGGCTCCATTGTGACGAGTAAAATGTGAACGACCGTAACGCGGTCGTTTGGAAAGGATCATAACGCGGCGATTCTTCGCTTTCGTACGTCAATGATCCTCTCCGCGACGTCGTTTTGCGAGATTCGACGGGGAAACGCGGAAAATCTCGTATAGTTCTAGCGGTTCAGTGACGGCTTCAAAGACGGCTTCAAAGACGTTTTCAACTCTACGATAATAATTCGACGCGAGCGTTTGCGTTCTTTACGATCGAAGAGGCTCCTTTTTACGTGCGTCGTTGGGATTCGAAAATAAAAAAATTGAGAAGAGAGAAAATCGAGAAGGAAAGAAAAGCGCGTGAGTGATAATTAGGCGGAAAATAATATTTAAGACGCGCGGAAGATATAGAAAACGACACTTTGCAACGACGAAAGAATATTTCACGGCACTTCTATGTTTTGTCTTAAAGATGATTTTAAAATTGACAATTTCATCGTGTTAACCCATTAGCCGCCAATGTCCCGATTTCGGGGCACGATACGAATATATTGATTAGGGTATTTCTTCGTAACGATTATTGCACGCCCTGTCGGCCTTCCAAAAATTACGCATCTATTGTATAACGCGCACTTCTAACTTTTCCGGCATTCTTTTTTATGTATAGAGAACGTTGATGAAGGTCGAATCGGAAATATTAACTGCAAAAAATATTAAACTCTTTCGACACTGAGTCAGACGAAAAATCTCTTGGATTCGAATAATCCAACGTTTAATAAACGACGAGTTAAAATTCCACCATAGTTTTATCGTTAAATTCGATTTACTTCATGTCGCTTTCCGACGTATAACGCGCAGCTTCTTATTTTATCAAATTCTAACTTTTTTGTACAGATAACACGCGCGTTATTTACCGAAAATTATTCCGATATTTCTTCGACGTAAATCTCTTTTCGTTTCTGCTAGGGTGTCGCGATAATTCGCCGGAACCGTCCCTAAGACTCGCAGAAAAATCAACGTCCGTACGCTAACCGACGCTCAGTGACTTCGCGAAACTTCGCACCGAACTACTTCGAGATCGCTTCCTTCGCGAAGCGTACCTCTTTCCAGGCGATTTTCCTCGCCCGACGTCGCGCGAAGTCTTTCTCGAAAAATTCTACCTAAATCCTCGTCCGGGGTTAATCCATCGCAAAGCTGAGAATCGTAAATGGACTTAGAAGAGCGACTTTCTTTCTTCTTTTTTTTTTTTTACTTTGGAAAATGGAAAACGAAAAGATCGTTCGAGCAAACGGAAGAAAAGATTCGCGCCGTCGAAATCTTCGAAGAGCGGTGATTCCGTTCTTTCGTTTACAAACGCGCCGAAGTCGTCGGACTCGAAGGCAGCAGCCGTTTATCGGAAGGGAAACTCCTCGGAAGGTCGTTATCTGCATGCTCGGATAGTCGTGCAAACACGAGAACATCGATGACGCAAGGAGCGTTTTCCTCCTTTCGGAGGCGCTGTCCCACGGGAGGAAAGTTCCTCTTCTTTCTCTCGCGCTCGAATAGCCGCTTCGAATTCGCGATGAAATACGTCCTCGTTATCGGCCTCCCTTCTCTCTCTCTCTCTTCCTCTATCTCGCGCAGAAGGAGAGGCTGTCCTTCTCCCTCCACCGTAGTCGCGGTCGCTTCGATCGCGATCGTCGCTTAACCGGTTAGCCATGGCTCTTTTGAGAGCGCGCACCTATATGTGTCGTGAAAATCGAGCCATGTCGAGTATACTCGTCAGTCACGGAGTAAGTGACATATTTATTTGGTTAACATAAACATATATTATATATTAAACAAAGAACGCAGGAGAAATTAAATACGACGAAGGTAAACATTTTAATTAAAACAAAATTTGTTTTATTTATTATTTATATAATAATATATTATATAACATTTATTATTGAATTTAAATTAAATTAGCTAAAAAAGCCCCTTTTAAGGTAACATCTAAAAAACGTTATCACCGCGGATAAGCCAGTTCGTTATGCGAACTGAAACGCTGTTTCAGCCGATGCGTGCGGGGACGCATAAGTTCATTTAAAATATTTTATATTTCTTATTTGCTTCTTTTATTCCGGCCCGGTCTCAAAGTATTCTAAACACCTTGAAATTTGAGAATATGCCAATGGTCTACTTTTTACGCATGACGAGTATACTCGTCCATCACAGTTAACTGGTTAATGGCTGGAAAGCGGAATCTGAAAGAAGTGGAAGTGGAAGCTTAGGTAGGAGAGGCGGCACTCGCCGGATCTCTCGACGGATACTTTGGGAATCGACTTCTAGAGGAGAGGAGTGAGTCGTTAAGCCCGCGCGCCGCCCGTCTCGCCAACAGTCTTTCGAGAAGCGAGAGGCCCTGGGACCCTAAAAGGATTATCTGGGCCTCTCTACGTGCGTGCGGTCGAGTCAGAGAGAGAGAGAGAGAGAGAGAGGGAGAAGCTTCAAAAGCAAAGAGCAAAGCGTAGAGAAAGGCAAAGCAGCGCGGTTATCGCTTATCTCGTTGACGAGCGCACGAATTTTACGGATTCCCCGATCCGCTGTTACGCTTCGTGTCGCGCGCCACGTCTCGACTCTTCCCTTGGCGATACGCACGCATACGAGCGTTCGCGAGCGAAGGAAGGTGCAAGCGTTTATCCACCGCGCGATAATCGTAATGGACCGTCGTTCGTCCCGCTACGACGGGTTCGTTCATCGCGATCGCCTCTAAAAGGCCGACCTTCTTCTCCTTTCGCCTTCCTCACCATTTCTCGTCCCCTCCATTCCAGGATGATTCGAGCGATTTGTCACTAAGATGAAATCGGTCGACTCCACCGCCTCGGTTTATCGCCGCGTGGATAATGTAAGATCGTGTTTTTCGACCGTTTAAAAGCACGACTGGGACCGCGTCGATTTCACGTCGCCTTTCGACGTTTCTAAGTATGCCCAGCTACGGGTACCGAATTCTTTCTACTTTTGCTTTTTTTTCTTCCTTTCTTTTCGTCTCTCTCTCTCTCTCACTCTTCCTTTTTAATCCTTCGGCAGACACGGATCGTTGGGCTTTGGCCTGGTGTGACGTCTGTGGCGTGATTCTATTCGGTCGAAATATCGTTCGATCGAAATTCCACCGTAGATTCGATCGGCTACAAATAAAACGTTTTCGGTCGCGTGCGTTGATACTGCGCGAAATTCCACATTTTGTCCGATCGATCCTCCATGGCAACTTTTTATTAGGTTGGCACGCAGGAAATGCCGGATTTTTACTTGATTAAAATATGCTCCACTTGCTTTATGCGCTTTTTCCAACGAGATTTTAACTCATGTGCCTGTCTTAAAGAAATTCTGACCTTTGGAATCGGTAAACTCTGATATGGAATTTTTCACTGTCTTCATTTTCACACTGTTTAGCCCGTAAAAACTGTTCTAAATGTTTAAAAAAGTTAAAGTCGGTTGGCGAAGGATCCGGTGAATTAGCTGGGTGCTGTAAAATTTCATATTTTAATTTATTTAATTTCGCGATTGTTTTGCACGACGTTTGCGGCTGAACGTTGTCGTGGAGAAGTATTGGGCCATTAGTTCGTGCGATACCAATTTATCCATTTTTCACCTTGGAAATTTCAGAAAGGTATCGCAATATCGTTGTACCATCGACTTTCATTCTAGTAGCAAGTTCTCTTGTAGATACAATTGGTTTTGTTTCCACCAATGCTTTCGGAGCGTCATTTCTCATAGACGCTTTGGATCTTCCACGCGGTTAATTTTCTAGGGAAAAAATCATCAGATCGATTTTTTTCCAACCAACGCTGCACTTTTCGATCGTTAACGGTATTCTCCTTAAACTCCTGGTTTATATCGCGTGCAGCATTTGCAGCATTCTTA
>JAITYT010000247.1:1419219-1432790 GCA_025433975.1 Liostenogaster flavolineata | reverse complement strand
CTCTCTCTCTCTCTCTCTCTCATCCAGGTCGTGCTAGTGTCACTTTTGCGAAGACACGGCGCAGCGTTGTCGGACACGACTGTTAAGTTCCCTCGGTGGAACGTGCGAAAGGGGAGGCTCGAAAGAAAGCACGAGTAGATTGAAAAAGTTGATTGCAAGACGGTGGTTACGATCGAATAAAGAAAGATCATCAAAGACAAACGTAATTGAAAATAGTGGAAAGCAATCTTGGTAAGAGCATCGGCGCGTCGACGAACCGCGCTTGTAAAATCGAATATCCTTCGCGCGATCGATCCTTTTATTTTTGCCGATCGTTCGACGTTCCTACGATTTTGCGATGTATGGCAACAAGACTAGATCAAAAGAGAAAGAGAGAGAGAGAGAGAGAGAGAGAGCAAGGCGAGAAAAAAAACGATTGCAACGTAGAACGAGAAGGGCGGAAAAGAGAGGGAAAAAGAGAAGCATTAAAGTTCCCAACGGTGTCAGAGGAAGGGTGGAGGTCATTAGGAGAGGGAGAGATGATCACGAGAGATTATCACGATTGGAATCCTACGGGAGTAATACCGAGATTTAACTTAGGATGAACAATTTACATAATCCATCGAAGACAAGACCAAATTCGACATTGACTTATTCTCGAGAAGACGTACGGAATTGTAATTTCATCGTTTCTCTCTCTCTCTCTGTCTCTTTCCTACCCTCTCGATGGCGAAAATACGCGCGTAGAATTTATCGTTAAGCTTCTAACACGAGTTATGCGCGTTAATGATATAAATTACATCCCTTCGAACGAACGGATCCTGCAGCGATACCTTCGAGCGTATCCGACGATTTAGTTCACCTACTAAATTGCCCTCGGGCTTTTTCACTTAACGACTACTGCCGTCGCGCGGTCGATCGCTTGACCAGTGTTAAATCACGCGCCATTATCAACTTTACGCCCGACAGAAAGACAAGTTACTCGGGAATCCTGGTAATCGACGCGAATGCGCGCGTCGAAATTCGTAGCGCCAGCCGATCTCGCAGTTGAAATTATTCTAAAAAACGCACGATTCCGAGCGTCTGGAGCCGCGATACGCGTCGTAAATCTCGAACGCGTCGTTCGCGATAACGATCGAATTTCGTTCGGTCTCTCTAACCTCTTGACTGCGGCTTCGCTCTCGGAGGAATTTATCGATACGGACGAAGCGATATTCGCGTGTCGGTCGCTGCGACCGGTTGTTCACGGATTAGCGCTCGAAACAGTACCCCGAGATTCGATGCTAAATCCTAAGCTTTAAAGAGATAATAATTGCGAGTAAATAAATAATTTGCATTTCTCATTTGTTTTATGTAAACTCTTCGAGCTATTTTTCCTATAGCCGCGCGTCGTGAATTTTCACTCGTTTTGGTGGGGTAAGTGTCCATAGCCGCAGTTTTGGTTTCCGTGTTTTAAAATATATCACACGCAGCTAATTAATTGATACGCGTGTAAACAATAGTTATCTGTGCGTAAATAAATTTATGCACGTACATTTTAAATAATTGGAAAGAGATTTCATTAAAAAAGACGAAAATTTTCCAAAAATAGGTATAGAAAATGCAAACATTTTTATCCGTTTAAATAATTACTGTAAATATTTTTTCTTTTAACAATTTAAAAATAAAAAACCAAAATTATTTTGTTACGTTTTTCTATTATATATTATTCAACCAACATTGACGTATCGATCCGAAATTTCGAATTGATATCCGAAAAATAGTGTGAAAAGTTAAAGAAACATTTTTTTTAATTTTAACAAAATAAGTTCGCCGTTGTGTCTTTAGTAGCAAAAGAAAGATAAGAATAACTTTTTAAATCATTAAAATCCCACCAGCTGAAAGATAAGGAAAGATAGGTCACCAGCTAAGGAGTTAACATAATTTATACTTTCCTTTGATAAAATAGATGATAATTAAATATAAAAAAACGGAAAATTGATAGCGAGGAACAAATTCATTTTGACAATTTTAACACAACGATAACAAAGATAATAAAACGGCAATGAACGAGTAATACAGAGGACATAAATTTACGTCTTTCGTGTATACTGATGGATACGCGAGAACGTATATTTACGTCTTTCGTATACATTGACAGAATCGTGAAAGCGTATATATACGCCTTCTCGTTGGCGAGAATCGAAGAATTTAAAGGAGCATTCGTGTCCGTAAAATTCGTCTCGACGACTCGACGTCTAGGAATAAACGGAGAGACGAATTGGCTCGTAACGTCGCGAACGACGCGTATTCCAGAGCGCAACGCGTTAATTCAGCGCGGATCACGACGGTTTCCACGTACGTATTACGTCACGGTGAGATTTTCAAACGATCCACGTAAATTGGGAGCACGTTGGCATTATCGGTGATTGTAGGAAGGTATACCGACGCGGGGGAGGGGCCGCGTATTTACTATGCGCGGCGGGTACCGCGGTGCATCGAGTCGCAACGCGCCTGTCTCCGCTGCGGATTCGAAATCAGGATCGAGAGTGAGCCAGAAATCGGAACGTGTCGCGATTAAACGAGCCTCGAAGCTCGTCCTGTCACGAACGAGTCGATGATCGCGCGAAGAGAAGCGTCTTCTTGGCAACGAAGTAACTTTGGTCTTCACTTTTTCGCTACGAAATTGCTACGAAATCATTTTTCGGAGCAAAGAACGATTCGTTTGAAAATTTGTCCGTCCGTTCGATGGCTTAGCGATTCCGACGTGCTACGTGATACTGACGAGAGTCATTCGAGAAAAGGAAGTAGGAAAAAGACACTAGACCAAGGGCGCATCGGATGATTACAAGTGGCGCTTTGGCGCGTAGTGGTTTTGCAATAAAAAACTAAATATATTTAATATGCAATTAAATTATAATAAATATATATTATATAATATATATTTTAAACTGGCGGATGGCATGCGAAAGGTTGGCCACCCCTGCACTAGGCCATCTGTTGTTCGTCATAAGGAAAATTAATTTAACGCCAAAGCGATATTTCGATCGAGGATACGCGTTTTTCTTTTTATTCGGCGAAAATTTTACGTAAGCCAATCGGAATTGAGTTAAGCATCGGGTCGAAGTCGTACGTCGGTGGCTACGCGAGTCGTTGGAAAGTCGGCGAAAATCGGAGCTAATAGAAGGCACTTCAAAGGATTTTACGGAGTTGTTCGATTACGATTTACCGAGACGAGAAATTTCTCAAGTCTTCTTTCTCTTTCTATTCGATCGCCGAACGTCGACGATCGTTCCTGCAAGCGCGAGTATCCATCGAAACGTTTCTACCCTCCATTTGTCATTTCGCGCGTTCGAGTACGAAATTGGCGATGAAATGCGTGACGCGCGATCGCAGCCTGCACGCCTTTGTGCGTCGAAATTTGCATCGGAATGGCGCGAGAATCGATCGATTGGACGAAGCAGCCGCTCGTCGAAGCAACTTCTTAGCTCTGCAAAGACCTTCGTTTTCGCGTTGATCTTCAATTAAGAACAAATTTCCAGGTAACACGCGACGCGATACCGTTTCTTATCGAACGCATCCGAACACCGTGGAAACATTGTACGCTTACGACGCTGTGAATTAAATCGCGTGCTTTCGCTCTGTTTTTATTCGAGCATTCGTGCAGCCTGTCCGTCGATAACTTTGAATAATAAATTCCGCGCGATAAAACACCGCGTCGTTCGCGTCTGCGCCAAAGAATTTCGAATGAAAATTATGCAGCAATAAAAGCAGTCAAGCGCGGCTCTCGAGTCCTTTAAACAGGACGGACAAAGCGTAAACCTTTCGAAAAAAAAAAGAAAAAATGCTTGACTATATGAAAACGTAGAGCCGATGAATCGAGTTTCTCATTTAGACGCGTTCGATGTTCCGCTTCGATCGAACACATTGGCTCGAGCCAAAAGTAATTTCGTACGAGGACGATGAATTTTGTTAACCGAAATGCGACAGCATCGACTGACTTCCCTTGAAAACAATTTACTCGTGCCTAAATTTTTCTTTCTGGAATAAGACGACGCGAATTGTACCACGGTGCGAGTTGTGACGTTACTCTCGCCGTATGCACGATTTTACGGTCCAGATGCTCGCAGTGGGAGTCGTGGTTGCTAGCGAGTCGAGAAGAGGAGTCGCAGGAGTCGTTCTTACGAGTACAATTATCGCGATGGCGAGGGATAGTCTGTAAATGGCAAGCGACTCGAGAAATCGAAACGTTCTCGTCGCAGTCGTTGTCATAGTCATCCTAGTCGTCACATTCGTCCTTATAGTCGTTATAGTCGTCTTAGTCGACTTTGTAATCGTCGCAGTCGTCGTCGTTGTCTTCATCGTTGATGGAACGCGTCGAATCGATGTTCCGTACGCGTGGGCTCCCCTCGAGCTCGCCGCTCCTTCGTAGCCGTAGCGTAGAATCGCAGGAGACTCGTACGAATCGTACGAGATCGCTTACCCACGTCGCATCGCCGTCCATCGAAACAGAAATGGCCGTTCCGGCCGGCACGATCGCGAGACCATCTGGAAAAAGAACGAAATTGACTCCGGCCATTTAATCGACCAATCTTGCAGCAGTGCCGAGTGTCAAAAAGATTCCCCATCAGGCTTGTCCCGAAGTGGCCCTTGTCCTTCTTGGTCGCTCTCGCACTATCGGCCGATATAATCTTGGCTCTCCGTCGAAAATACTCGCGCCACGTCTCCGCGTTCTCCCGAGCACCGAGCAAAGGAAATTCCAAGGACTCGAGACGCGATAACGACGCCGTCCATCGCCACGAACCATCGATATTCGCTTAATTTGATTTTTCCTTCGTCCTTTCGTTCTTTCTTTCTTATTCCTTTTTCGTCCACGTTTAAAAGACTCGCCGAGGATGCCTTCGCCATTTTAACGTAAATACGACGCAATTTTATCGAGTTTATTCTATCGATTTCTTCTCCCTTGTCATCTGGAAATTATTTATTTCCACCCCTTCCCTTCAACATATTTCGCGTTGAATGGAATTCGCCAAGACGACGATAACGCATCGTGAAAGATATATTATAGTTACATATTTGTCACTCGTTCGGTGATAAATAATTGGAGAATCTACGACTCGTTTATTCGCTCTGGAAGATTCTCGAAACGACAGAATCGTCAGTAAACGATAAATTTTAGAGAAGGCAAATTCGAACATGGGCGTCGATGATCGATAAATTCTATAATAAATAAAGTCGCGGTTCCTATTTCGAACGCGAATCTGACCAATTCGCCTTTCCAGACGAGCAAATAATCGAAGACACAAGCAAATGGACGTCGTTAAATCTTTGATGAAAGCTGGAAGTTCGAGTTGTTACCCTCGTATCGTCGTGTACACGCGCATTTTCGATCGACTGTTCCTTCCTTCGTTCGAGATAATGAATTTATACGAGCGTGTCGATTTTTAAACTGTCCCGAGATGATATCGCGCCATTTTCGTCCTTCTTTCACGAAAGGCGCAGATCCACTGCTCCATCCGTTCGTACATCCGTTCGTTCGCTCTTGCGTACGTGGCGTAGGTAACGTTTTACCGTGGCTACTTTAATTAGTCAAAAATTCATTTGTGAGTATGATTAGCGACCGGTTCTTCCGACAGCGGCTCGTCCTCGTCCACCGAGTCGAATCGAATTTCGCGGTCGTTATGAATATCCCTCTCCCTCTCCACTCTCTGTTTGCACGACCTTAATTACCTCGAACGGTTTTACCGTGAAACGACGAGACAACGCTCGGCCACCTCGGCAACTATAGACGGCGTCGCGATATTCCTTCTCTTCTTCCACGAGGAGGGGAATTAACGAAGCTCCAGATTTATTTTCTTTTCATTGGACGCGTCTCGAGCCGGTCGATCCACCCGTGAAACGTTTTCTATCGAAAGGGATACTCTCGCGAGACGCGCAGCGCTCGTATTCGACCATCGAAGTAAAACATCAAAAAAGACGGAGAAGAAAAACAAAATTGAGTAAACCAACGTAGGCTCCTAAGCCTCTTACTTTCGTACGGTTAAAAAATCGAGATTCTCCTTAACTGAAAATGATATTACTATTTATTGTCTTATTTTACCGTTTACAAAGTTAACGAATGTCCACTACACGGTGGACTCGGAACGTTCGAACGGTACTCGCAATATGTCAAAATGGCGCGCTCGACTTTTCTGACGCACTCGCATCGCACAGCTGCTTTTTCAAATGCATATAGCACGATATAATACAATCGATCTCGTTACCTAGCATGTAAATAGATGAGTGATATTGAATTGTCCGAAAAGTTCGTTTCGATTTTCGTTTTTTTTTTTAAATTTATTTATTATTTATATTATATTTGTTATCATATGTTTTATTATATATATAAAATAGATAATTATATACAAAGAATATATATTTCTTAAAAAAGAAGAAATCTTCAGAAAAAAGAAACAATTTTTCTTCAAAATCGGCACGAACTTTTCGGACAATCCAATATTTTTCGACAGAAAATACGACAAGCGCTACCTCGCCGCTTGGTTCCTTTCGCGATCGATTAAAACAAGCGCCGACACGCTGTTCGGCCCTTTTCGAACGTGTTTTTTCAACGACCCCACGGCTCGAACGGCTAAACGAGCGACAGAGGAGTCGACGTCATTTCGAAGGCAAAACGATCGGACTGATCGATCGAATTAGGCTAACTCGAGAGCCATCGTGCTCTCGTTCCTCGAGATATCGCGAAACCGTCGTTGGATTCGTTCTACGCTTCGCGAGGAAGAGGGTGTCGTTCGTCTGCAATATTTCGAGCGAGACGGAGCGACGATGATTCCACGGCGATTTATCATCGGGGTAAAGGGAGAAATTTAAACGCTTCCTATCGACTTTACGAGCGCGAGAAGCGCTTTCCTTCGTAATAACGAAAAAAAGTCTGTGAATTTCGCCTTCCGGCGAAAGTAACGAGCTCTCCTGCTCCTCGCTGCCCCCCACCCCTCACCGTTCCCCACCGCCATTCCGCCGTACTTTGCTCTTTTTCCCGTCTTATTTACCAGAAAGATAGAAAGAAGAGCGAGGTGGAAAAGTACGGAACGCTTTCCTTTGGAGAAGCTTCGTCGATGTCGGCGGTGAGCGAATGCTCGCGACATCGCGCTCTCCATCCAGAACTCGAGCGATTTTCCCAAGACGGATAAGAAGAGAGGGGGAAAGACGAGACAGAAAATGACAATTTCGAGGAAAAAGTTGCTCGAGTTGGTCGTCGATCTGTCAAACGTCGCGGAACGCGGCTCTTCGTTCGCGTTTCATCCATTGCAATTTGAGACACGGATGACACGAATATTTTCAGTATTTCTTTATAACAATTATAGCGCATCCTGCCAGTGTACGAAGAAAGGAAGACATTTCATACGCACCAATCCAACACATATACTGCTAAATTCTATATATAAATATTGTAACTGTATAAATTCTCGTGTTAAAGAAAATACTCGAGTCATTGACGTTCTGGTGGCGACGTTTCGATTGTTTTAGGCTTTTAGTTAGAGGAGAGTCTCTTTCGTTTTTATACATTACCTAGTTGAAATGTAACACCTCGCACGGCTATGCTATTTGTAATAATAAATGAAATATTAAGCCAGTGCATATTTTTAAGGGAATATATAAAACTGCGTAAATTTTTTCAAAAACAGTTTATTTAATCAAGATATACTCCGTTTGCTTCAGTACACTTTTCCCAGAGAGATTTTAACGCATAAATGCCTGCCTCGACGAAACTCTGATATGGAATTTTTCAGACTGTCTTCATTTTCCTACCGTTTAGCTCGTAAAAACTGTTACAAATGTTTAAAAAAATGAAAGTCGGTTGGCGAAGGATCCGGTGAATTAGCCGAGTGCTGCAGAATTTCATACTTTAATTCGTATAATTTCGTGACTGTTTTGTACGGCGTCATGCCGATTAACAAGCGATGGGCATATTGTGAAACTCTTCCTTGTTGAAACGTGACTTTGGCGATTCGTGTGTAAAGAAAATCCGAAATTTTATACGCGCTAACCTAACATCAAATTTAGCTTAACGCCTCGCGATCGGCGAGCGTAGAGACGAGCCAAACGAGCCGATCGGTGAAGCGACTTGGAAAAATCGAACGATGATTTAAATCGACATGGACTGGAGAATAATCTTCGTTTAATTTTAATTTTAATTTCCATGCAAATGGAAGCGAGCCTCTCTTCTTCTACGTTCCCTCGAATTACAATCGGGGCGTGTAAAAATGTTTCGTACCTCGTGAAGACCGTACCGCGATATAATAGAAATTTTCGAGGAAGATACGCACCAAGGAAGCGTAGTTCTCATTGGAAACGCTTGTATAGCGAAACGTGAAAAGTTAAATGCTTACGACAAAGTATCGTCCTCATCCTTTGATCGTATCGCTTCCCGCGTCAAAGTTTGTTTAACAAGGAACGTCGAAAAATTCTCTACGTCGAGAAATTTAAAAGTTTCCACGCTCGTGGAACTTACGCATCTCTTTGATACAAGGAAACACGGAATATTTTTTTGAGGCAACTTTATCTCGACCGTGGCGCAAATAATTTCCTTCGCCTACTGAAATTCCGCTTTTAAAACTTATCGAGAAATTTGATGGATATCGGCTGGGATTACGCGAGTTACAGTCGATTGACAAATAAATCGATCGGATTTATTCTTTTTTTTTTCATGCGGCGAACGTGTTGGCTCTAAGTTCTGCTATTCCGTTCAGCAGTACTGTTTGTTTATTGCAACGATATTCGAACGGATTTCAACGATCTAATGGATCGTTTCTCGAAATGTTTGCGAAGGGTGTGTGAGTGTACGAGTTCTTGTAAATAAATACGTACTTCGCGAAACAGTAATAATTTAATAATTACAAAATAATCGGACGATAATCAAACGATTCACGATTTATGCAGAGCTTCGGACCATGAGCGTATAGGTGCGGAGCTTTGGTCCTCGTAGTCGAACTCTTTCGATTTAGAATCGGGATTGTTCGAACGAGAGATAAGCTCCAGAACGTCTCGAACACTTGAAATTGCTCGGGCAACGGTATTCGAACGTTGAATAATCGATATGGCTGAGAGGAGCAGAGAGGAGGTTCCGCGATGCGCGCGCGATTACGAATTTGTATTATGATTGATGAATATCGTATCCCTATCCTATTATTCGAACGTTTGTTTCCAATATCGCCGTGTTCATCAATCATAGCACAAATTCGTAGCGTGTTGGTTTTCGCCAGTTTTCCTTGTCGTATCAGCCTATTTGCCATTCGAATGCCGTACTTGAATACTTTAAGAGTACTAACATCTTTCGAACCACTTTATTCATCCACTTTGTATTTACATTTGGTCACCGATGAAGTAATTCATATTTTTAAGCGCGTAAAGGAATTTTATTATTCCAACGTTTCTTTCCAATATCGCCATGTTCATCAAGCAAAGCAGAAATTCGTGCTTCGTTGTTGTTCTTCGCCAGTTTTCCCTGTCGTATCAGCCTATTTACCATTCGAATACCGTACTCGAATACTTTAACATCCTTCGAACGGTTTATCTATCCACTCTGTATTTATATTCGATCGACAAGGAAGTGATTTAGGTGTTTAAACGCGAAACTATAGTTAATTTTCGATAAAAAGGACGAACTTTAATCGATTACGTATTTTCCATCTGGTTCGATGACCTTTTGCAATCTCCCTGTTAACTTCGCGATTCGTAATGACAATACTGACGAAAGTCGTTGAAAAGAAACGTGACGCCCCTGCCTTCGTGAAAATGGAAATTATTTTTTCGACGAATCAAATAAATTATCGCCGTAAATATTCGAAACAGAATTTTCGAAGAAACTCGTCGTCGTTGTTTTCGAACGCATCGAAACATGTCGACGTTTACCAAGTGGACAACCGCGGTATAAAGTAAAGTTTCTCGTTGGAGGAAACACAAAGGCGCCTTCCGAACAACGGCGATCGCGACTCTTGTATCCGAGTTGGTTCGGGTTTCTTCCACTCGTGTGCCACTCGTGCTTACAAAAGACCGTACGTACGTACTTCAACATCGTTTTTGCGGTGCGTACATATTTCAAGGAGGCAAGTATCAATAATTTAAGAGGCGGCGCGCACATTGGCGTCGCATTAAGGGCGGTCACGAGCAAAGGGTCTCGTGGGAGTCGGAAGCACGTGTAACTCGAAACGCTTAATACCGCGGTGCCTAATAATACCTTCGTCGTGCTACGATAGCTCTCGCGCGAACCTCGGCCTTTTTTTTGAGCCACGAGATTTTAGAAATTAAAATGGATCCATATTGCGCAGAAATTTTATTTCTTTTCAAATTATCCCTGGATTCGTACATATTCGTCTCACAGACCGCGCAAAATACGTAAACATTCGTAACTTTCAAAGTGATCACCGCGGTTTATTGTGCGTCGATTGCTTGCAATAACTATCGTGTTCATTTTTATCTCAGGAAATTAATGATTGATTAACAACTTTTCAGATTTAAAGTGTGTCCTATTGCTCCTTGTTATTTTTATTAATCCAATTCAATTTTTTGTTGTAGGGTGGGACTCGAATAAGTGGCGTGGGTTCGTGAACGGTACTTATTAACTCTCTGGGACACGGAATTTTAGAAAATAAAATAGACCCACTTTGCAGTGAAATTTTATTTCTTTTCAAGTTAAACACAATTGGTTTATTTTTATTAATAAGAAAATCACGCGATATAAAAGCATAAAACAATAATAATAATTCAATTTAATTTCTTGTCATAGGGTGGAACTCCAATAGTCCCACCGTGTCACGTGGGTTCGTGAACGGTACTTATTAACTCTTTGGGACACTTTTATATCACCGAGCTCCACAGAGTTAAGGAGCTGGTCGTTACTCCTCCTTATCTACGTCGTATCCTAGAAGAAAAAGGGGACGCTATACGTCCAACGTTTTGCTCGGTATGTTTAAGCGCGTAATAGCGTCGTCGAGCGTAATGGTTGTCATAGAAGTTCGGCGATGACGAGGAATCGTTTGGTACGCGAGAAGGTCGGCCGAGCGAGTAATTCGCGAGGATGGGTAGTAAAAAGTGTTAATTTTTGTAAATCGCCACGAAGAAAAGCGGAGACCGCGGTTGCTCGTAACTCAGGTGTAAACCGAGCGTACGTGTCCGACATAAACCGACATATATGTTTGATGCAATACCGTAGGAAGATTCTAGAACGATCCTCTCTATACTTTATAGTACTGCGCGTGTTTTACGAAAGTAAGCGTTGATAACCGTTCTCGAATAACGCTCGTATTTTATCGTCGCGTTAAGGATGCGAATAAGTACGAGTAGAAGTGGCCACTTTGAGAAGAAGTAGCGCTTGTGACACGGCAAGCACCGTGTCCTCGCTAAATTACGTCTCCATCGAGAGCTACCTTTCTTCCGAACTCTTCGAAACTCGCCTAGGTCTTTGAGAAACGTTTTCAAGGATTATCGATCTCGATGACTCCGCGATTTTCACGACTGTCGTTTGCGATAGGTTGCTACAAGGACGCCTTTCAAATTATTTCCGTTCTTTACCGAAAGAGGAGGCGTTACTTTCGGAATTTTTTTCACCGCCTATCAACGCTGTATAATATGTATTAAACGAATGCAAAAGTTCGTGCCCGACTCGAAGAAAAAAATACAAGCGATCGCAGTTTTAAATAAACGGTTTTATCTTGACACGTTTTTGTTCCGAGTAACGGGAGAGAATTTTCCCGATCATCCGATACATTCGTATCTACGGACGGGTGGATCTGCGTCGAGAGACGTAAGAAAAATCGCGGAAACCCAAAATCACCCTCCAGCGAATCGTAGTTTCCTCTTCGACTATCCAAGCGCATACCGCGTCTTCCCCATCGTATCGTAAGTATTAACTTATTTCGCACACTGCTTAGACGTATTATTGTATTCCTTCCCTACGTAAAATAATATTATTCGTATCGCTAAAAATAAAATGGTTTAAAATCTGGCAGTTTTTAAAAGCCAGGAAAAAGGAGAAAACGGAGAAAAATAGAACGCGGAACACGAGGAAAAGAGAAAAGACAGATATCGTAGTAGTCATGGAGCGCGTACGTGTATTCAGTATCGCTTGAATTCATCGCGAGATAGTTTTTTTTTTACCTCCAATTCCCCTGCAATTTTGAGACACGGATAATACGAATATTTTGAGTATAGTACTTCTCTGTAACAATTATAGCACATCCTGCCGGCGTCCAAAAAAAGGAAAAAAAATCGGAAAGTAATCTAAATTTCTTCGATTTTAAAAACTTTCATTTTATTCTAAGATTTCAAAGATTTTTTAAAAAGGAAGTCGTACAACTGCCTTTACGCTGGCAAAAAACGTTAGAAAACGATGGGAATTATTTTGTCGATCAGTATATAAGATTTTTTTAAATAAATAAACGTTTCTCGCCATTTTGATTACTTTTCGATCCCCCTAATCCATCGGAGATTTATAATAAAAAATCCGGCATTTCGTACGAACCAATCTAACCCACACACACACACACACACATACGCGTACACATTCTCTCATGTTCTTGATTTTGTTATATCGTGGCGGGTAATGGGTTAACGCTAGAACAGGAACAATAGACGACGACGACGTCGACGCATCGCGGTCCTACGGGTCTTTCCACTCAGTTTCGTGCGAGCGTAGATATTGGAACGAGGCGAGCATTCATAATTCGAAGCTCCCTCGTATTTTATCGTCTAACGGGAGGAGCGAGAGCGCGCGAGAATAGAAAGCAGACACAGCTCGAGAAGATGAGTAACTGCGTTAACACCTTCGGCACTTTAAGCTCGACGGTTATCACGGAAGATACTTAACGGCTGAGGCGATTGGACGTCGATCGCCTTACGAGGCCGATAACCGACGACGAGAGGCGCCTCGAGATTGGCTCCTTTCCCGTGTACCCGTGAACGAGGACCGAGTCGACGCTACGTTCGTCCTTCCACGATGGACGCGGTATTAATACGACGATTTGGGAAAGCTCGCTCGTATTTCAGCGTCGAGTTAAGGGCGCGCGCCCACGCGGCAGTGGAAAGCAGATAGCCGACTCACGCGAGCCGAAACGGGGAGAGCGCGATGCCCCCTCGGCACCAAAGGAAGGACGATACGTCTAGAGGGAGGCCTTTAACGAGGATACCTTTTAAACGGAACGATCGATAGTGCGTTTTCTTCGATTCTCGTAAGAACGACGGTATCTTAGACTTGCCTTCGATTTCTTGCGAATTTATCGAGCTTTCTCATACGAACGATATCTTATTATGTAAAATATTTATGTAAAAATGTTGAAAATGCAATCGTTGAGATCTGATTTTTGGAGAGCCTTTAGAAAAATGTGTCCTCTAATAAAAAAAAAGAAAAAAATATATTCTGTTTGCAGGTGAATATTTAATAGTTGAACGAAGAATTTAGGAATGTCTTTGAGTCTTAATGTCTTAAAGTCTTTTTTACATTTCTTCCTCGCTGTTACGCTCCGACTATCTGATTTCGGCTCCTCAAGCAACTCAACCGAATCACGCTATCGAGGTTTCTCATCAACTTAGATTCTCCATCGATTGTTAGAAATTGCTCT
>JAITYT010000247.1:1366911-1390955 GCA_025433975.1 Liostenogaster flavolineata | reverse complement strand
TATATATATATATATAGGTATATATTTAATTTATATTAATCACATTAAATATTTCTTTCAAACAGTGCAATACGTTGACATTAACGTTAACGTCAAAGTAGTCGTGATTGTAAGAGTGTGCGTGCGTCGTCGCAAGTCCGTGCGAACGTCTCTCGTACGATACAATCGGCGAAACACTCCAGTAATTACATCGTTGACGCTAAACCATTCAACGACCGGCCAAATGACCGTTCTTAAACCTTCGCTCAGAGTTTCCTACGTGGAATTGCTCTTCCATTTTATTTTCACAGCGAGAATGAGATTGAAGATAAATTCGTGTTATCGATTTGTGCGAAAAAGGTTTCGTTCGTTGTTTAATTCAATACGAAATGGAATCTCTTAGTCAGACGAACGTTCTTACAGAGTCCGTTTTTATCCGTAGCTTGAAAACGACCTCGAGCGAACCGTTCGATAAATTTCACTTTAAGAATCGAGAGACTCCAGAGGATAGAAAGTGACGCATCACGTCCATTTTTCGAATCCAAGAGCCGCGAGCTTTGCCGCTGTCTTCTCTGTCGCTGTGAAACCGCGCTGAACTTTCCCGTTTTGGCCCTCGCAACGCAACGAAACTACTTCTCATACTTTCCTCTTCGTTCGGTGGGTTAACTTTGGCAGTTCGCGAAACGACATTTTCGACAGGATTGCCAATCTCGTACACGCCGAGTTTCCTATCCTACGACGCTACCGAATGATTACGATACTTACCATTGTGATCGCGTTTCAATGAAAAAAAAATAATGCATCTTTTTATCACTGATTTTTTTCTTTCGATTAATCGAGACGATTTTCGCCACGTTAATGAAATTTACACGAGATTGAGAACCTTATTTCAGATCATTTGATTTTAATTATCGACCGAGAAGGCGATGAAAGGAGCGAAAGCTCTTTAGAAGCCACGAATTATACGGAAAATCGATTCTTTTCTGACTGATAGCTGTCGGCTTGGCAAAAAGTAATTTCTGTTTCCACGAATTGATGGCGTTATATATATATACATGTATTTTAATAACCTCTGTCATTATGGAAAATTTATAATCGATTGAAAGTCCGCCCTTTGTACAAAAAATTGAGTTTTATTTCGCATTTAAAAAGCAAAATTACTTTTCGAGTCAATAGCCACTAGGTCAGAAGCAGGGACGTCACTGGCGTGTATTTTCTCTGGAGGAGCTCGGTATCGACGATATCGCGTATAAAGTCAAACGAAATTGGTAGAAAACGTCGAGAGTTCCGTGTTAATTCATTCGTTACTACGGGCAACTAGAGTGACTCGTCGCAAAAAGCTCGTCGCATAAAACTTTCACGCACGGCTACAGTCCCTCGGTACATAACACTTGCGTATCGAGATGGAAGATATTCGCTTGAAAATTTATCGACGGTCTTAAGCACATAAACGTGTTTCCTCGATAGCGTGCCGCTCGTTCCCTCTCTTCTTTTTTCTACTTTATCATCGTAATGTCAGGAGCGCAAGATAGCGCACTCGAAACGCGACCTACCGTTCGCACGGCGAGTGCACGCACGTGACGCGGAGTTCCGTTCAGTAGCGGCGCAAACAGGCGATTCGCCATGTATTCCAATACAGTTACCTTTCATCCGCCAACGAATAAATATTTCGTTTAACGGCAGCAATTGAATCTCAACGGACGATTACGTCGACTTTGTCGGGGAAATGCTTTCCTTTACAGGATAAATTTGACATTCGTTTTACGTAGCGTAATTCGATTCGATCGTTGCGAACGCCAATTTTATTAGATTAGTGCGTATGAAATGTCGGGTTTTTAAGCGAATATATAAAACTGCATATCTTTTTCAAACGCCGTTTACTTCGTCAAAATATGCTCCGTTTGTTTAGATACACTTTTCCCAACGAGATCTTAACGCACAGATGCCTGTCTTAAAGAAATTCTGATCTTTAGAGTCGATAAACTCTGATATAAAACTTTTCAGATTGTTCTTCATTTTCGTACCGTTTAGCCCGTAAAAACTGTTATAAATGTTTAAAAAAATGAAAGCCGGTGAATTAGCTGGCTGCTGCAAAATTTCATATTTTAATTCATTTAATTCCGCCATTGTTTCTTGCGGCTGAACGTCGTCGTGGAGAAGTATTGGGCCATTAGTTCGTGCGATACCAACTTATCCATTTTTTACACCTTGCCAATTTCAGAAAGGTGTCGCAACACCGTTGTACGGTCGACTTTCATTCTAGTAGCAAGTTCCCTCGTAGATACAATTGCATGTCATTTTTCGCAGACTTTTTGAGTCTTCCACGCGCTTCATTTTCTAGGGAAAAATCATCAGACCGAAATTGTTCAAACCAACGCTGCACTTTTCGATCGGTAACGGCTGGTTTTTATTGCGAGCAGCTTTTGCAGCATTATTGTCAAGTTTGTACTCGTATAGAAAAATTAGACGAATTTGGGTTGAGTTCGTATCCTCACGAAATTCAAAACAGGTAACAAAATGGAACAGTTTCGAGAAAATCTTTTTTGTTGAAACGTGACTCTGGCAATGGACAGTACGACTATAAACGAGGTCGTGCCAAAAAGAAAAGCATAACGAAAGCAGACATTTTATATGCACCAACCTAACGAACAAATAATTCTTCTAAACGGTGGCCAATTTCGAGCTTCCATTTGGATCTCGAAAGCGTTATATTTTCTCGTATCCGTTTATCGGCATAATTTTTCGATCGACGTAATCCGATTGACGGTCGAAATCGTTCTTCTTCTTCTCTGAAAATTTATTTCGACCGGATGGAAGCTCCTCCGTGGACATCTTATCGCGTTAACGAAACAACGAGGCTAAAATGAAAAGGATTAAAATTCTATTCCTTCGTAAATTCACATCGGTGAATGCTTCTTGCTCGTCGTTTTTACGTCCCGAGCGCTTCGAAATCGATGCATACGAGAGTAGAAAATTCTCCTGGCGAACGTCGAGTGTTCCACGAATTAGCATCGGTTAAATGCGTAAGAGAATTACGTTCTTCGAATAATTGGGTTAAGTCTATCGGAGTTAAGAATCGTTTCGGAATTATTTATCTCGATGAACGGAGGGAAGCGCCGTACTTCAACGCCGATCGCGAGAATAATATTATTACGAAGAAACTATGCGAATCGAGCAACGAAAGTATTTCCGCGCGGAATACGTACCCGAACGAGCGCTTTCCAACAAATATCATTTATCCTCCCTTAAGAAAATTCGCTGGCCAACGAGCGATCTCCGTAGAACTTTATCAAACAGAAAATATCGCAAGAAATCGTCGTTAATTCGATCGGAACGAAATTAATTACAATTTCTTGGAAATAAAGAAAAATAAAAATTAAAAAAATATAAAAAAAAAAGTACGTGGAACAAAATGCGACTCTACTTCGAAAGTTTCTAAGTTCGTCCGTAAAAATCGATCGGTCGTGTTCGGCCTTTTAAAAATGGCTTCGCAACGACGGATAAAATTATTTGCGGCACGAATCCCTAATCATTCCGTCGAGATAAATATTTCATCCCGAACGTAGAAGGAATCTTGCGCCTTCTCGCCGCGAAACTTCCAAATTCTCGCACTTAACCACGCCGCGGCGGGTATCAATATTCATCGCGCTCCGTGTCAAAGTCCTCGGTCGAATTTGCCGCGATTGGCGTAAGGACGATTTTCTTAAGCGGCGCGACGGCGTCGCCACGCGCGAGTTTCCCCTAAGACGACGACGTAGAAGACGACGGTAAAGAAACGAGCAGGAGAGATTCCGTCTACCAAGAGGGATTCGAAGTCGGCATCGCGGCTTCGTCGCTCACTCTCGTCTCGCTTCGGCTTGAAGCTCCCCAGCAGTGTCTCAGTAATTTTGAATCTGTATGCAGCCGAAGAGAAATCCACGGGCCAATAACGCTCTCGCGTATTATTATGCAGATTACACCCCTAACCAGTATTAGTTCGTTATCACCGTCTACATCTTGAATATCCGCATTCGACGGCGAGGGCGTCGACTTCCAGCGGAGATATCGCCTCGATGGAAAAAAAAGGACACCGATGACGAGCTGGAGGCGGAAATGGAGTCGTAGCGGGAGGAGGAAGAACGATTTCCTCTCTCTCTCTCTCTCTCTCTCTCTCACTCTCTTCCCTTTCTCCTCCTGGCTTTGCTCCTTGATCGCGATCGGCATTTCAACTCGGTTTGCATTTCCAGATTAAACGAGACGAGTCCGACGATGAAACGAGAGCGCGTTTTTTTTTTTTGGTCGGAGTAGACTCGCGTTACATACGTCGACGTACTCGCGTGGCTTCGGTGTATTTCGTCGCCGATCGAGGATCGTGTACAGGCGCTTCGACGTGTCGGGTTGAAAAATTCAACCTTTCTACGCGATTATTTTTCCGAGGGTTTTTTTTCCTTTTTCTTTCACTTTTTTTTTAGCCGGCAGGAGAATTCAGTGTCGAATTGACTTACGATGCTTTCACGTAGCGTGAAAGTTACGCACGCGCGTGATTTAACTCAGGTTCGATTCGTCGTATCGCGGCACTGGTAACGCGTTATTCTCGATTAACTCGAATTTATTACGAGTGCTCTCGGTCGACGAGTATTAACACTTAGCCGACCGCGCGCGCCGCAGCGAACTGTACGCTGTCCATCGCGCATTTTTCGCGAGTAACGCTGACTGATATTCGTTACCTTTTTTCAAAAAAGTTTTATAATATTATGTTCTACTATATTGTTTTTTTTATTATATACCGTGTTTCGAAAAGACGGAAAAAGTTGGCGAGTAGTTGCCAACGATTCCAAGTCAAGATGACCGATGACGGATGATAACGGGAAAAAAAGAAACGCGTTGCTAAGATCAAAATGGAAGATCTCATTCTGTTGGCTAAGTGTTAAGATAAAATTATCTCTTTCGCAGATAACGCGGGCTAAAATGCGCCACCTATCTTTTTATTGTATTCTTTATATTATTTTTTATTATATACCGTGCTTCGTAAAGGAGGAAAAAGTTGGCGAGATGCTGTCAGCGACTTCGGGTCAAGATAACCGATGACCGACGATAACGGGAGTAAAGGAACGCGTTAAGAGCTCGCGCGATAATTTCCTGCGATTTTCCTTTATTTTTTTATCCTTTTTATTTTGTTATTCACGTGCGCACAGGTACGACCTTTACATTACCTTTTCTCGACTCGTCGTCGCCGCAAACGCAATTGGCGTGATAAATATGGCGATCGTGGCGCAACGACACCGACAACGACGTAGCAGGGCGTTGAAAGGCACGACGTAGCGTAAACCTTCGGTCTTTATTACGACGATACTCGCGATACTCAACGAGGAATAAAACCGCGACGAATTTCTCTCGTCGATGGACGAGATTTCTCTTTATCCACTTACCCTCGTACGCGCGATAACTCGCGTTATCCTTTCGAGCGATCGGTTTGCACTCGTCGTACTTCCTCAAGTCGCTTTGATCGTGGAAACGTCGTGCTTTCGTGCGGCATCGTCTTACGTACGAGTACGATCGAGTCGGAGTTTTGCTATGACGAGTACTGGCTCGAGTTTCGAATTATTCGACGGAAAAAGAAGGAGAAAAATAGCTCGAGATCAGAGGAGAAAAGAAAACAGAGAAGTGTCAATGACGAGTACTGGCTCGAGTTTCGAATTATTCGGTGGAGAAAAAAAAAGAAAAAAATGGGAAAGAAATGGCTCGAGACCAGTGAAGGAAAGAAGACAAAGACGACGATGGAAGAAGATAGGAGATTTTTTTCATGACCACGAGTCGCGCGAATTAATTAAGGTCGGCTGGTGTCATCGACGCGCTCTTTCGCGTTGATTTAATGGAAAATCATTTTCACTGTCGTGGAAATTTTCGAAAGAGAAAAGTCCTGATACGTTCCTCCTCGTTTCTTTCCATTCTTTCAGCTGACCTCTACAAGCTCGATTCAAGTCTGAGTATTGCCATTGACGAGTATTGGCTCGAATTTCGAATTATTTGACGGAAAAAAAAGAAAAAAGAAGAAGAAAAATAGCTCGTTACCAGAGGAGGAAAGGAGACGACGATGGAAGAAGATGGGAGGTTTTCTTCGCGAACCACGAGTCGCGCGAATTAATTAAGGTCGGCTGGTGTTATCGACACGCTCTTTCGCGTTGATTTAACGGAAAATCATTTTCCCTGTCGTGGAAATTTTCGATAGAGAAAAGAAGACGCGTCGTGATCCGCTTCTCCTCGGTCGCGTTCTCCTTCTCCTTTCATTTCGTCCTTCCAGCTCGGACCTCCGCGACCACGATTCGATCGTTGGACGAAGGCATCGGCGCATTATCGATTCGACGTCATCGATAATCGAATGTACCGAAGGGACGAGAGCGGCAAGGAAAGGGAGATGGACGCAGCTCGCGAGGCGTGAAAAAATTATCGTCACTCGGACGTTTATGAAAATAATATCGATCAATCTCGATCGATCGACGGCTCCCTCTCGCGTCGTTGCCTTCGTCGCAGTCACGTCGCTCTCGACTTACGGCTTCCTGCAATCGACAAACGGCTTCCTCGCTTTCGATCGTATTCCAGTCGCGCTTTTCCACGAGCTTTCGAAAAACACGTCACGTTCGAATGTCAGCTTGCGCATCGCCAGTGTATTTTCGCTAAGCGCTCGAATTTCACCTAATAACATCGATAACGGTGCGTGCAGATAATCGGATAATTTTCTCGGCGAAAATTTCGAGGGAGTTTCCTAGATATTTTCTCCAGTCCGAGTCGTCGAAGCTGAATTTTATCGAAATAAATCGAAACAGATTCGTATTCGATCGACATTCCAGGATGAAAATTCGTGGCAGCTTCTCGATTTTATACGTGCTTTTCTTATCGCGCGTATCTCTGTCTACCTGCGAGCGACGAGTGAATTTGATGCTCCCTCGACGTAAGAAATAAATATGAAATTGCTTTTAACGAATATTTGCCGAGAAATTCCGTCAGAATGGGAAGTTTAATTCTGGCAAAGTTGTGGTAGGAGGGGAAGTTACGAAGAAAAAACAGCCCCGTGAAAAGAACTTCCCGAAGTGAAGGAAGTTCGAGAAGCAGGCGAGCCAGTCGATTGTTACGAAAGCAAGCGAAACGTCTTTGATGTTCGTCGAAAGTTAGCGAAACGATGCTTACATGGTAATTTATTGTTTATCGAAGGAAAAAGGGGATGAAACGCGGCCAAAGTTCCACGGTCGAACTTTGATAAATTGAGAGCGCCTTTCGTTACTTCCCCTGATCTGACTAACTCCGACTATTCTCCATCGCGATCGTTTCAACTTTAAACCTATGAAAGTAGCAATGGATAGGAACACCTTCCGCCAAGGTGAATCGAATTTGTGATTAGTGAATTTTTCATTTAAAAAGTAACGTCGTATTTTGTCGTCGAATTAAAATTAATCGTTTCGACGTAATAACAATAATAATAATAATAATAATAATAATAAAATAACAATATGGTTATTATTAACATTAATAATATATTAGGTATACCGGATTGTTCTGTCAAATAATCTCGTCTGAAATTTAAAATTAACCAAGACCATTCGGACATTGCATTTCTACGTATGTATTCGATATATACGTGAAGAGGCAATTATTAATGATGGAAATGATAGTATATATTACACTTAATATATTATATTAATATTAAATATTAATAAATCTATCGAAAACATTAATTTCTTTTAATTCAAAATGAACCGAACTTTCCGGTATACCTAATATATTGAATAATAAATATTAATTTATCTTTCGATCGATAACTGATCAAAAAACGTCGATATGCTCAAATTAGACGTTACTTCCAGGTCTAATATATACGATGTCCGAGACGAAAAGGAACGCGATAATTGACACTTTAAGAACCGCAAAGAAATCTGTAAGGCATATAGTACGTCTGGGATCGCACGTTTTTGGGCAAACTCGTACGTTCTAAGATCATCATAACTTTGTTATTTATGAAGCAATTTTTGTGAAACTTTAAGAAATCGTAAAATAGGACGCACTTTAGGTATCATTAAAAAAGATGCCTTATGATATCTATTATGAAATTTTATTTAAAAATAAATTTTTCTTTATGAAGAGGAACCATACAAAATTTACATATATATCTTGATTCGCTTCGTTTTCCACGGGTCGTGACACGAGATAATACATAGGCAGACCAAGAATTTTACCATCAAGTTTAATACATTGACTATTGATGCAAAGGCTTAAATACACAAAGCAGATGACATCTAAAGACAGCGTGTAGAAAACACGGCTTATTTCGTGATCCATCCGTAACAGACGGGACGCGAAACGAAGGACCAGGACGCATGGAGTCGAAATCGTTAGCTCTACGATGTATAATAATTTAGATAGGAAAGTGGCGAATTTTCCGAACGTAAGAAGATTTACCGTCCGATCGAGTTCGATGTCCGTCGGTTATCGCGGCTCTCCCTCGAAGCTTACGTGCAGTATGAACGTACGCAGTGGAAGCTACAAACACCGAACCTCGTTACGAAGTTACCTCATATGCCGGCGTATTCGTTTCGCGTGGCTTTAATTAATAAGACACTAAATCACGGCCCTCTCGACCGACGTAGCCTCGTAATAATTTCGAGGTTTTAACGGACACAAGTGAGTCGCCAGGCTGCCTTTATTAACTACCTACCTTTGGTAGGACCACCGTGCTATTTGCATAAGATCGTTTGCGCTGTCGTACGTCGACCGTTTCTGCCTGAATTCTCTTTCTCTCTTCCTCTAACACATACAAACTCGCAACGTGTGTCTGTGTGTAAGAGAGAGAGAGAGAGAGAGACTCTCACGCGGTCGTGGCTAAAGACACGCTTGCGCGCACATTTCCTTTTTATTCGTTTGGATTAAGCTACCCGTTAAAAATTTACGAGGGGGCACGCTAATGCCACTTTGAATCGCTGATACGTCGTAATTCCGAATAGTTGGAAGCGGCGAGCTCCAGTTTCCGCTTTTACATTTCGAACTCTGGCGTTAACAACCGCGTTCCATCGCCAACGAACGATTTCTACGTGTCTCTTTCCGACTGCTAACTCGAGAACTCGTCTTTCGTCGCTAACTGCCACTTAATACGTCTCGCTAGCGTACAGCGCCTAAAAGCGTCCAACGTGATCCACTCGTTTGGAGTTGGAGGAACGAAATAAATCGAATGATTTTTTAGGGGGACCGGGAAGTAATCAAAACAGCGAGAAACATTTATTTATTAAAGAAATCTTTAATACTGATGGACAATATAATTTCCATCATTTTCTAACACTTTATGCCAACGTAGTAAAGGCAGCTGTTCGATTCCCTTTTTAAAAAATCTTTAAAATAAAAAGATAATTCCGTTTAAATGCAAGGAATTTTTATTACTTTCCGATAGATCTGATACTTCTAATATTCGCCCACGAATAAATTCGTTGGAATAATTCTAATTTTCTTGCCGCTCGAGTTCCTACGAATACACCGGAATACACCGATGGCACGTACACGCGTTTAACCGATGGATGTTGGAAAACGTACGCTCGTACGCGCTATTCCCCCGCGATCGGATGAAAATTGCATACGTACCGGAATATTGGCTCTATTCGTTTCTAAACATTTACAGTTATCCGCATCGTACATCACGGGCGAAATCACGTTGCGCCGCATCGTACGAAATGCCACGGAAAATTAAATGGAGCCGAGCGATCGATACGCGTAATTTCGTAAACGAGTCTCGATCGTTTTAACGACTTTGCGCGCGCCGGTCTCGTCGATGCGGAATAACACGACGGATGATAATTCGACCGGCGATATTGGCCGACGATGACGTCAAATAAAATTGTCCTTGCTTCGGAAATATCCTGGAACGTCTTCCTCGAGTCGGCTCCTCGTCTTAATGTCAGGCGAAATCCCTGAACGTAAATTTTAATTAGACGTTCGAGGGACCCGTAAGGAACGAAATTAAGAATAGTTCGTGAAATATCGTTTCTCTCTCCTCTCTCTTTCGCGAGATAATTATTAGACGATGATTCTTACGGTCGATTTGCTGGTCGAAAATATCGAGCGTTCGACGAAAGCGATTCTCTAAATTATTTAATTTACCTAATTAACACGTTGAGCCCCGCGCCGATATCACTGTACTTTCCGTTCAGCCTGTAGCGAGCGAGCACTTGACGGCTGAAATGATATTTTGGGACGGGAAGAATTAACGTAGAACTATCGGGTTGTCCGGAAAGTTCGTGCTGATTTTCGGTTTTTCAAAATTTATTTATTATTTTATTATTTGTATATTATTATATATAGTATAATAAGAAATTATTGTTACTAAAAACTTAAAAATTGTCAGAAAATAATGTCAATGTAGTATGTTTTTTATTTAGTATACAACGAATATACTGAAACTTTTAGTCCGTGCATCTCATTTACGCTACAAAAAGATATCTTGAAACATCAATGACCGCCAAACGATATTCTAATCGCATTTTATCGAAATCTTGAATTTTTACGTCGAATGATAATTTGTCATTTTCGGTTAAGACGATAAATCACAGCAGCGATATTTCAAAAAAGGACGAGACAAAAATCGAAGGACCGACCGAAAGTATTATATTTAATTCGATAAAAACTCGCGCGATCGTATCGAAGTGAAACGAAGGAAAACCGAACCGAGAATCAATCGGTGCGCGTACGCGGCGTCTAATCGAACCGACGGAACATCGTGTTAAGCCAAAGCGAGATCGTCGATTATTCCAATTGCTATTTATCCGTGTACCGTATAAATCGATAATACGCGCGGTAATACGCACCACGCGTGTCCGTTAATTAACGAGCCGTTACACGCGTGCCGCTGCACTTGATTCCCGTCTATCGTAAGGTGGACGGTGAGGGGTGCGGGGGTCGAATTCGTTGGAAATGTGTCGTCCAACGGGAAGGCTTGGAGATGGACGAGCTAGAAAAAAAAAAACTTTGATCGTCGATCAACGTCGTTCCTTCCGAATCGAGGCCGAATTCCGATCGAGATCTTCGTTCGTCCGTGTCTCGCGATCGTTCCAGCTGGACGAACGCGTCCCCTACCGATCGATCGACCGTGTTTCAGGGTTAATAGACGCGACGATAGGCTCCGGAACGACCCTTACGCTTTTTCATTAAAACTTTTTCCCGCTATCGGATGGACGCGTGTCGCGCGTTTCGGGGACATCGCGAGGATTTCGCGAAGGAGAGAATTTTTTTTCTACGCGATAAAAATTCGTCTACCGTGCGAAGATGAGATCGAAGGCGTTTTCGTAGAGTATACGCACGATCAACGTTATCTCGAGTCGCTGCGCATCTTCCCGTTAATTTTCGCGATTACGCGAGAAGCGTCTGTTACGCGGCGAGGTACTTGCTTACTTACTTACTTGCTCCGCGACAAAGGAGAAGCATGGTGTACACGCCATAGAGGGGAAACGATGCGTGCAAGACGACGGAGGGGAGAGAAAATCAGCGAGGCGGTTGGAGAAGCGAGAGAAAGAGAGAGAGAGAGAGAGGGAGAGAGAAGCGACTGTGAACAGCAAGACTAGGAGGAGTTGCTTACTTTAACGAGCAACATCACCCACCCACGAAGCTTTCCTAAGATTTAATGCAGTAGCAGACGCGCTGTCGTCATCGTCGGTCGCTAGATGCTTTTGTCTACGGCATTGGATGTCATCTCGTGTACATTGTTTCGTCGTTTCATGCGTTTTGAATAGCGTATTTATTTAGTAGACGCGTCGATATTGCAGAGACGTTCGATCGATCGTCGTATTAATTAGAGACACAGGCGCGCGCGATTACGTCCTACATCCCTCGATTAAAATTTAACGTTTCTGAATCCTCGATTATGTTAGATCGTGCTACTATTGAATTGACTACCAAGTGATTGCGGATTTTATCTTAGAATATATATCTGCAAAATACGCAAAATATTATGTATTATATTATATATAAATTATATATTAATATGTTCAGTATTAGGTTGGTACTTATGAAATGTCGGATATTTAAGTAAATATATATATATTCGTTTTGTAACTAATAAACGTTTGTAAATCCTCGATTTTGTTAGATCGTGCTACTATCGTTCGGTAGTAACGAGACGATTTTCTCTAAAATTTCCGTATCGCGTTTGGCTCGTTTGCAAATACCGTACGAATCCGTGGTTTACGTTTCCCTGAATCGGTCCTTCCTATTGGAGCGATTCCAAAACAATATTTTAAAACTCGGAATTATCGCGGAAGAATACTTCTTGACGACTGGCGAGGGAAGCGATATAACTTTTATCGTATCGCGTAAGCTCTCGAAGCTCCACGGCAGACCGTCGAGTTCGACCAATCGATAGGAAGAGTTCGACAGAGCGGAAGAAAGCTACATTTATGGAGATATCCGTCCGTGTTGCGCTCGTATCGTAAATGTCGGACGACTCGCGAAGAAATCGACTCTCTCGGCCCGGAATCTGCCATGAGCCGTGATCGAACGGTTATCTCGATCGCACCAAGCGCGCGATTAGGATCGAAGGACGAAGAATCGTCCTTCGAGTACTCGAGATAATTAAGCGCTCCGTACGGAGGTCGAAGCGATACGAAACGCATCTTAAGGCTCTTTCATTGCAATAAACATAAATAATAAAACATAAAAATGAGTATATTTTATGAATATTGTTATTTACGTATTTACAGATTTTTCTATCGTTATAAATAAAAATACAATTTAGGGTAGTTATACATCGAACTATAATTTTTAGTTATTTAATTCAGAATAGTAAATTCATTTTATAGTCGACATTCGTAAAGAAAGGGTTAAACGCATCTTACGGCACTTCCATCGTCCTCGTTGGAACGAGACCCAAATTGATCGACCAACACCGACATACGCGCGCAAATGCATCGATTCTCTTCTTGCTCTGCCGAGAAATAATACTCCTCGTCGTTCGTGGATCAAAGTTTCCGTGGTATCGGGAACAGAGGCGAGGAATTTATTAGCGAACGATGCGCCTCGTAATTTCGTCGGTGGAACCTTCGAGTGACGGATACGTTTTGACGTTCACGCGAGGAAAGGCAAATAAAGCGACGTCACCGACGAGTACCACGGCAACCATCGCGAACGATGCGCTACCCGTTTTCGCCGGTGATGCCTGCAACGTATCGCTTACTCGCATCGTAAAGCTTGATAATATCCGCCGTGACTAACCGATTAATATGAATTAATAACGCGGCATCGTTTCGACGCGTATAATTCACATTAATGCATCATTTATATTCCGTAATGAAGCGCACAGTCGGAACGTCCGACCAAATTCGTTCCGCTTCCACTTCGGTCCCCCTTACGAGTAGAGCAGGTCGGCCGAACGTTTCGTCCGGCTTGGAAGTAGTACGAGTCGATTTCGGTCGGACGGTCGTCGCTACGAGCTGGCGAAAAATCGAAACGAAAAATTTCGAGTTCGGAGATTCCAACTACGAGATTCTGAAGAAACGTTTGGCGCGTTTAAACGTTAATGTTAAATGTTAAAATGTTTAAAATCTTAGATGTTAAGTGTTAGAAACAGGGAAATGGTCTGTCTTTAACAACATCGAAGTTATTACGTTCGGAAAATCATTTCTTTTTCCCCCAACAGTTTTTCATAAGATAACAAAAAAAACAATTATTATTAATTTGACCTTCGTTTCAAATTTTCGCAAAAAGGAGAGAAACTTAAGCTCGCTTCTGGATCGAATAACTTCGAGACGAAGTATCGGATTTTGACTCGGATTTGTTTCTTTCGACTATCGAGTGGTCATAGTCGTTCTGTTTGGCTTTAAGTGCACTATCAGCGGTGCTTAACGTCTACCAAGCGACAAACTTTGACAGCTGACGTTCGCAAAGTCCGTCGTAGAATCGACGATCGTCCTTCGCTCCTGGACGAAAGCGAAAGTCGCAAACGTGGCTTCGATCTTACTTTCACCGACGTTTCGGACGAAATCGCAGGACAAAGACGAGCTCAACGCAGGCGCATCGTCGGTTACTTCGGGCCGAAGTTTCGTTCGGACCGATCCGCAAATAACGCCGGTAGATAGTCGAGAGAAATATCTCAAGAATTCAATGAATACGCGATAGAAGAAAACTCGTGTTTCATTTTGACGTGGCCACGTATTCCGTGGTTGACGTGTGTGCGTGTGTCTGAACACGCGAAACGTAGAAGAAGAAAAAAGAAAAAAAAAACACGGAGAAGAGAAAAATACCTCTTAAAGTCGAAAGGAAAATCGCGCGCGACTCGTCGTCGCTTCTCTCCTTCGAACGAAGCGAGCTGAACGCGCGAGACGGCCTTTAAGAAGCGTGAAAAAATATAATGGAGAGACGGAGGCGCGAAGGAGTTGGTGAAAGCTACGAGCTCGACTTTCGAGCTCGAGGGTTTCGTAGGTGAAGGAGAAATCCACCGAAGCTGAGATCGTCTCGATCCTCGTTTGATCCTTCAGATCCGTCACCAGGAGTGCGTCTTTACGGTACAAAACGACGCGGGGAACGCGATCGCGCGATCGACGGCTTCAAGCGCGGAAACAAAGCGAAAAAAAGCTCGTTCTTTCGCTTTAACCTTCGCTCGGCTCGAACGCGTCTGTTCGCGCAAGGTCGAACGTAAAAGGAGAGCCACCTTCGAGCGACCTACGCGCCGCCCTCCGTCTATTAATAATTTCTCGACGATTCGATCGCGTTTATACAGGGTGTATCACTTAGCATCGTGAATTACTTAGTCGTTCGTGTAATAGAATTTCAAAAAAATAGAAAAATAAAAGTCAGAATCTTGCCAATTTGGAGTCGCGAAACAAACGAGTTTGAATAAAGCAGCCGAGCGAAATATCTATCTATCGAGATCTATCGAAATATTAATTCGTTGTTCGTCTTAAGCGAGTGCTTCGAGTTCGAAGGACGACGCGTTGTGACTTATTAATTGTTTTCGTCGAACGGTATGATTTATTTATACAATTATAGGATATCGATAGTTATTTAGTTAGTTGATTGATCGAGGAATAAGAATAGAGTGGACAATTAGTTAAGTAATAATCGATAAGATCGATTCGTTTAAAGTACAGACAAAGAATTCAACTTCGTTTAGTACATTCCTGTGCAACGTCTTTCCTGCTTCTAAGTTAATTGATTTTATTAATTTATTTAATTATTTAATTATTATTATATTTTTTATTATATATTATATAAATATATTAATCATTAATAATTAATTAATCAAGTCTTTTCCTCCCCGCTCGCCCGAGAAAAGAAGACACTTTCTCTCAAAACGCTCTTTCGAGAAATTTTTACATAATTTTAATAATTTATTTCAGTTTTTACTGAATAGCGCTGTGAGTAACGAACTCACGTTCTTTACTTTTTAAAAGCTCTTAAACCAATCCGCCAGAACGCATGCCGTTGCACTCCAACGGCGACCGATGCGCTTATTTTCATTCGGCGCTTCGTTTCTCAAAGAAACCTCGTACCACGGACTGATAGTTTCGATAAATTTCAAAAGCGTTCATCGCGGACGGATTAACCCTCCGAAATTAAACAACCTTCACCCGAAGCCTCCCTTTTAATCCCGACCAACGACAAAGCGGCGAAATAAAAAGGAAAAAAAAAAAACAAAAGAAAAATTATTAATTCTAAACGAGAGACCCGGTGTATCGCCCTTGAGAAAACTCGGCGATATCGACGCGTTAGTCGCCTTGGTTCGGACGGTCATGCGTAAAAAAGGGGCTGCTAGCGTAAACCGCAACGATGCTAAAATAAAGCTGCTGCTCTCCTGGTACGAAGGAACCTCTCGACGAGATGGAAGCGCCATGAAGGGACGAGAAGGAAGATCGAGGCTCCTACTAAGCCTCGAAAGCTCTTGGCGAGCCGTCGATCCTCCCTCGTTCTTTTCCTACCACCGACGCGTCCCTCGTCGACGTTCCCTCGCGGTGTGTCTGTTTGACCCGGCGGCCTACATATTCGCCCTAGCCGGACGGCAGCGCATTAAATTTCCCGGGAGCTTTCCTTCGCGCTTTCCAGATTTTTATGCGAACGGATGAATTCGGCCGTGCTGATGCCCTGGCCAGCCGGAGGCTAGACGATTTTCCTTCCTCTCTCTCTCTCTCTCTCTTTCTCTTTTTCTTCATTTTTCGATCCCTTGGCTTGTCTCTCCTCTCCTCGTCGTTCTCTTTTTACGTTCTTCTCCTCTCTTCTGACTTTTTCCCCCTATATTTCTCTCTCTCTCTCTCTCTTTCTTTCGGCCCTCGTTCGCCTCTTCTCTTTCCCATATACCTGCTTAGGAAGATAGGAGTCATCGTCGAAATGAGAATACACCGCCTCGAGGGCGAGCTTTATCCTGTCGGAAGGACGACTCCTCTTTTCTGGATCCAGCTTGCGAGACTGCCGCGTCGATTTGCCGAGATGATATCGAGCGGCGACGATGTCGGTTCGAACGACTCCGAGGGAAAATGGCGCGATCTTCGAGCGGACGATCGTCGACAATCTTTCGATCGAAGACGACGAAGACGACGATGACGACGACGTGGACGGAAATATTGTCGACGCTCTCTCTCGAGTGTTACGCCGAGCGTTCATATCTCCACGGATATTTTCTCTTCTTTCCATTGGAATCGAAGTCGCACGAATCTTTTCATTTAGCCTAATTTAGCCTCCATCTCGCTGTTGTCGAAAATCTTCTTTGAATTGGTCCGCTAAAATCTATATAACTCGCAAATGTTTATGCGACTTTTTGTTCTTCTGTTTTTTTACAAGTTTATGGAGAGTATAGGAATTAATTAAGCAGATTTCCATTCCCCACAAAATTTTCTCTTCTCCAATTGTCATTTAAAACGTCGTGACGCTTAAAACGAGTCCTCGGTCAAAGCTCCTCTTGTACGATTTTTGGTGAACCAAATGATTGGTTCAAATCCCAACACCAAATTCATCACAACGAAAGGGTTAAACCGATTTTTCTATTTATACATCTATCATAGATATCATAGGTATTCGCATTTACATATATTGGATATAATATTGCTAACTTTACTGCCCCTTTCCATTTTAGAATATCGTAGAATATGATGAAACACGGGTTGATTATCGATAACTCTACGCGATGCGGTGCAATTTATTTTTGCGGGACAATCGTTTGCCGACGTTGAGAAAACGTCGTTGACGGTTCTGTAACAGAAGCATTTCATAGCGCGAGTGATCAAACAAATTCGATTCTTTGTGCTGCGATTGAATTTCGGTCTAACTTACGTCTTCCATTTTGCTTCTTGTCGTTGACCTTTTGTCATTATTCTAGAAACTTCGACCAGTGTTGGGTCGTTTCTAGTCTATTTTTCACTACTCGGTAAAATCGTTCGAATTCCATATCGATTCGATCGTCTCTCGAGAAGTATTCGGAGCGAAATTCACACGTTTCCTCGTGTCGCTCTCGCTAGAGTCGAACTTACGCCTATGCGTTCGTTAAGCCGCGTACTTTAGACGCATTCCACTTGCGTGTCCGAATTTCTCTTCCGATTTTCTCGTTTTATCCGTCGTATTCGTCGTACAAAGGTTCGCGATCGGTGGTAGCTGCTCGCTCTTACCCGAGGTTCGCGAACTTCGGTTTATCTTCGCGATAGTCGAGAGTTAACTGCGCGATAATACAAAGACGCAAAGTTAAAGAAGTTCGTAGTTACCGAGACGTCGCGACAACGATGCTGCTTTTCTACGTTGGGAGTAGACAAAGTCGCTTACTTTGGTCGCATAATCGTATCTACGATAAAAGGTCGCGCTCCAAGCCGTTTCGCGCAAGCAGCGCTATCCTCCAAACATCCAGGACAGTTATTTATTCCATGCCAATGATTTTTACTATTTCATCGATTGAATTATCATTGATTGGGTTTCCTCGATCGGTTTGAGTCTCTCGGAGAATACGTCAATATTATTTCTGATATTTGAATTTTTTACAAAGATCTGTGTTTAAACATTTTTAGTCGCCGCAAACTCTGGACGGAGAAATTTTCCAAAGATTTTCGACTCCGTCGTCCAACGTGAATCGCGTCATTTCCAAATCGATGGGAGGAAAGTTAATACTAAACTTACAGGCATTTTTGTACACCTAGTCATACCGTATATTTATTTTTATTTTAATTTTTATATATTGGGTTGTCCGGAAAGTTCGTGCCGATCGTGAGGAACAATTTTTTCTTTTTTTTGAAGAAACAAAATTAATTATAATATATATATATATAATTATTTATTATATATATATACAATAAAATATAATATAAATAATAAAATAATAAATAAATTTAAGAAAAAATCGAAAATCGGCACAACTCAATATTTCCATTTTTATAAGCAATATATAGAATTAAAGATAATTTTGAAATGTTAATCTTTCAGTGTTAAAAGTCCGAAGTTACCGAGACATCGCGAGGATGAAGTTGCTCGTCTATACATATTGTATAAATAGAATTTCTCGATGAAAATAAATAAATCAACGACGCGAATCATCGATTGCATTCTCGAAAGAAATGCAGAATTCTCTGCTCGACGGCGCGTAATCACGCGTTTCAACGATTCCGTCGGCCTACGGAATAAATTCGGTGAACGCGTACACGCGATTATTCCCGCGTTCGTGCGCCTGTTTCAAAGCGACGAACGCGGAAACGACGAATTCGAAAGAACCCGAAGTCGTCGTGCAACAGGCGCTCGTCCGTCGGTCTTGATTCCACCGCACGCTGCATGACGATCGTGAGACGAATTCGTGATTTTTTTACCGAAACAGTGGGAGAGAGAGAGAGAGGGAGGCAGATAGAAAGAAACCATCCAAGCTGGTGCGTTTGACTGTGTTCACGCGTTTGGATCCATTAGGCTGTACGGAATGTCATTTCGTTTTTTGTATTTTTTTTTAATGGAAAAACGTCGTTTTTTTGGGTTTTTTTCTGTGAAAAATTGTTGAGGAAAAACGAAATTACTTTCCGAACGACCCGATAGATCTATATGTCACATCGGCTGATAAGTTCCCGGTCTAAAAATAATTCAAACTAAGTAATGCAAAATAAAGCCTACACGTTCTATTGATGTTTTTAGAGTGTCAGCTATCTCTTGCACCTTCGTGATTTGCCGAAACAATTTTGTGGACTCTTTCGATGTTTTCCGATGAAACCTTGGTCTCTTGGGTGACCGGAGCGTGCCGCGTCATCGGTGTTCGTACGACCACGCTTAAATTTAGCAAACCAGTCCATAATGGTCCATTTTCCTGGTGCAGAGTTCCGATGACACTTATCAAGCCAAGCTTTCGTTTCAACGGTGTTTTTTCTTCAGAAAGCAATGTTTTATCGACACTCGAAAATCTTCTTTTTCTACTGTTACCATTGTAACTTCTGAACCAAACGTTAGATCGTCGTGACATTTTTACAGCTATCTTTTGAAGATTAGTATTTTCCAAAAAAATATTAATTCTATATTCGTGACGCCATTCGTCTGACAGACCGAAAACTTATCAGCCGATGTGTTAATAGAACACGAATCGCTCTTCGAGGTCTAACAAAGAATCCACCTGTGACTTCGAGAGTAGAACGAGCCAGTCTCAGAAACAAGAAGCCTGAAAGGCGTCGCGAGACGACGGAATACGTGGAAAAAATTGTAGAAAAAGACGAGCGCGAACCAAGGGAAACGTCCTTGTAACTACGAATTAGCATAATTCGTGCGCGTGGCTCGATCGTCTCGTCGCGAACACGTCGAGAAAATTCGCCATTTCTCCGTCGCGTCGTCGCAGCTGCCTTTTCACCGATTTCCAAACGTTCAGTGCTCCTCTCAGAACTTTGAATTCGCGCTAATTATTCTTCAAACGGTTTTTCGTTCGGTCTCTCTTACCTCCACGTAGAATGAAAGAAGAGAGAGGGAGAGAGAGGGAGAACGAATTAAAAAAGATCAACGAAAAGGAGGAGAATGACGAAGCGCTCTTTAAAAGCCGTCGTTACGAAGTGAAATAGCCCAAAAGAGGAGAGACGCACTCGTCTCCCTTCCAATGGAATCTCCATCTCTCTTTCCGTTTAAACGACCTTAACGACTCCAGACGAGCTCCAACGACGACGTCGCACGCCGCTTTCGTCGAACGTTTCGCTCCTGGTACTTAGAGTCTGTCGCGATTGCCTCGATGCAAGAGCAAACTCTAGCGTACCTCGTCGAAGCACCGTGGAAAATACATCGTACCTTGTCACCGTCGACGAGCTATTTTCTCTCGCTCCTTTGCTAATTCCTTCCAAGCTCGTCTAAAATAATCTGCCGAATTTTCGCACTTGGACGAATTGTAAAGACACGAGAAGGAGAAAGAAAAAACAAAAAAAAATTCCTCGGTTGGAATAATCTCACACGAGTGTTCGTACTTTCCGTGGGGGTTTTGCGATTTTTCAGAAACTCGTGGGTCGTTTCTATCGAGTTATTCGAAAAGTAATTTTATTTTTTCCCAACAGAGGGATCAGCTGGATCAGTTTTTCGCAAGCAAGCCATCGAAGAAAAAAACAAGAGAAAAAGAAAAACGAAATTACTTTCCGAAGAACCTAATAGAATCGATGAGACGTATCCGATCGCCCTCGACACGGAAGAGACGAGAAATGGGAGCGAGCGTAGAAAGGACGAAATCAAAGTCGATTTATGCCTCGTCTTGTCTTTTGATGGCAGGAAAAAGGAGGAAGAAGAACGCACGCCGTATCTACGTTCCGGCAAATACGAGCAAGGCTGAACAATACGCGGCTCGATCGTGGCATAGCCCAAAGCTCTTGGCATTCTCAGCGAAGTCTCTCTCTTTCCACGTAGTCAGCATCGTCGGATATTCTAGCCTTTCTCGCGAACGTCGTCCATTGCTTGGCTAAGAAAAGCCTTTCGATAAATTGCCGAGGAATATGACAAAGATGCGGTTGGAACGCGATAGAGATAGGAAGGAGGAGGGGGAGGGGGGAGGGAGAGAGTCCAAAGAGGAGGAAGCGGCAACGACAGAGAGGCGGTAAGCGAACAGGACTCGTAGAAAATAGAGGGAAAAAGAATCCTGAGCACGATACAAATTTTGTAACGGAGCCAAACTCTTTTAACAGCTCGTCGGTCTCCGGTCGGTCGGTCGGTCGGTGGGTCGCTCGAGCGATTCCGTTTTCGCCAATTCGTACGTGGTTGTCCTATAGCCGTTTTTGCGGGCGTATTAACACCGAAGGACGATCGCCCAAGAGCCAAACCCACGTAAAACCGGAGACCGTGAGCTCGAAGAAACTCCAACTTTCCGACCTAGCCGGAGCTAACTTCCAACCGGCGAACCGCGCCGGCGACTTAGTTCTTGCGTTCTCCCTTCTTACTCCTTTCCTACTGGGTCCTCTACTTTCCCACGGCCTGGCCCTGCTTCCCCTTCCTCCTTCCCTTCCTCCTTCCCTCCCTTCTCCCTTCGTCTCGGCGCTCCACACAAGCGTCCGCGCGAAGGCGCAGCGCCGTCGCGGCGAGGCCAATCCCAAGGATCCTCGAGGAGCCGTGCCGCGATTAACTATGGTATTTCTTTGGCGAATGCGTCTGGAATAAACGAGCGAGCACTTAGCCGATCTCGCCCCTTCGGATAAAACGAACGTCTCGCGCTCTCGCCGGCGCACCGCCGTGTCTACGAAAAGGGTTCTTGGAAATTTCTTTTTACGCTCCGCTTTCGAAACTTGCCGCTAGCTACTTTTTTTTTATTCTCTTCGTACATCCCAAGCCGTTCGACGCTTCGAGCAACCCTGGAAGGTTTGAAAAATTCTATCCGGACTTTTTTCTCCCTCCTTTCTCTCTTTCTCTCTCTATCTCTGTCTCTTTCTTCCTCTCGCGCCGTAAATTTCAATTTCTTCGCCCGGGAAGGAGAGTAATATCGAGGAAGGTTTAAGGATCGAAGCGCGATCGCCTTGGACGGCGAAAATGGCTGCTCGCGCGAGGTCTCGGTCGCCTTGTTCGTCGGTTCGCCGCGGTGAACGAGGTAATCCGCGAGTTATCGATTTCAAACGATGTCGCGCGTCCCTCGTTTAATCTTTTCCTTCGATCGCAAAAAATAGCAAGGGATTATCGACGATCGAAGCAACAGCGACCGCGGACGGGTGGGGCAATCCGGGCTAATTTCAAATTAATCATGATTAACGGGATCAGGGAATCGACCGAAACGACCTCGTTTGTCGTTCTAACGAGTTTACGACTCGAAGAAACGACGTTGCATCCTTGATAACCCAACTTTCGAGCTTCGAGCTAACGACGAGGTCGCTTCGACCGCGAGCAACTTCCTTTTCCCTTCTTTCTTGTCGCTCTTCCCGATCTCGGTCTAATACAGACACGGCCAACTGTTTTTGCCCCTGGGCCGGACGAAACGTTAAGATTAATAAATTTTAAGCGAAACACTTGTTTCTTTGAGCGAACAAAATTGTATTAGGGAATTTGTTTGTAAATGATTGTAAGTAAATCGACGCAAGAAATTAACATAGTAAGTAACAATGTAAGTAAAAGTGTATGGTTGTAGTAGCTATTCTTAACACAGCCTCCAAATGTAAATCGCTCGATCTCGATCTTGTCGTACTTTCATTTGGATTCATCGAAGAAAAGGTTTGTTCGAGAATATAAGTCGAGCTAAAGATTGCTAAATACGTCTTGGTAATTTTTTTTAAATTTCCATATTTCTCATTGTTCAATTGCTTGTAAGAACAACCCAAATTTTCTTGCTCTTCTCGATATTTCTCGTGTACTAATTCATAGTATTGTAAATTAATTATTTCTAATAGTATATCAGCAGAAACGTTATCAATTTGTAGAGAAAATGGATTTCGGGTAATAGATAAATTGTTGGCGGGCCACATAAATTCTTTACGAGGGCCGAATCCGCCTGGTCTAAAAGATGCGCGTTCCTATTCGAGAGGGCCTCGTTCTGCTCGTTCTTTCTTGGAAAAAAATCGATCATTCGCGCGTGATTCAAACCGCTCGAGATTCACCTGAACTCGGGGGAGCGGAAGTTCCTGTTGGAATCCTGCTCGCGTTAATTACATTGGAAACGTTCCGGCTCGTAGATTCGGTCGCTGCGACCGCGAGCGGAGATTCGTCGACGGCCCGTCGTTGTCGCTCGTGCCGTTTAATTGCAACTTCCTCGAGAATAAGGAGCAAAGGGCAAGGGCAACGCACGATGCAAGTTGTATTATGTTGCCCGGAATATAATTTCGTTCTTTTAAATGAAAAAACGTCGTTTTTATGCTTTTTCGTTTCCTTTATGTTGTCATATAAAACCGTTATTGGGTGGTCCGAAAAGTCCGTGCTGATTTTGAAAAAAAAATCCTCAATGGTTAAAAAAGAAGACTGCGAGAATCATCTGTCTCGGTTTATCGCCAAAAAAACCCAGAAGTTCAACACCGATAGAATAATGTTTCTACCCCAAAAATGGTAGAAGGTTATGGATGAAAATGGAACGTACTTGGTTCGATAAAGTTCATTAAAACGTGAGAAAAATGTTGTGCGAAATTTACTGCTAAAATCCGCGATACTTTTTCCCCAACCCAATAGCAGTACTTATTAATTATTTGTACTTGTAATGTTTCGATACCACCGTGTTCCAAAGAATTAATAAGTACCGCATTGTTATATTGGCCTGGGGAAAAAGTATTGCACCATTGAGTTGGGGAAAAATTGTCGCACCATTTCGATGCGCGGCTGCGCGTGGTGGAACACTTTTGGGTGGACCAAAGGAGTTAAATACGTCGATGTTTATCGAATGGCGTCCGGCTGTATCGCGGAACAACAGAGACGGAGAGAATACCGCGTAGATCCGCTCTGAACCGCGAAAGCTCGCACTGAAACAACGCAGAACCGACAAAGGAGGGCAATTTGCAAGCGATCAGCGTTCCAACGAAGTTAAGACGGGTGGTATCGGTTCTGCGAGTTTCTCGCTAGCCCGTGACTCGAGCTAAGGCGATAGTCCGACTGGAGGAGGTTGGATGCGTCCTGAGGGACGCGGACCGAACCACCCACTTACTCGTGCTCTCGAAACTTTCCCCGTATTCCACGTTTTCCTCCTTCGTTTCTTC
>JAITYT010000247.1:1328425-1350183 GCA_025433975.1 Liostenogaster flavolineata | reverse complement strand
CATTATCTAACATAGATGTAGGAATGCTGCGACTGCATTTTTTAATACTGTTTATCAGCTCTGCGATGTCTTGTAGCTTTCAGCATATTCCCATTGGTCACTCTGTATATTTCGACGCGCGAATTCGAACGAGAACGAGGTTTATAATTTCGGGTTTCAACGGGAAAATGAATACGTCCGAACTCGCAGTATCGGATAACTTATCGAAGAAAGCTCGCATGCGGTGCGAATTTAATTAAACGTCCGCTCGCGTTTGACGATCAATTACACCGAGTGCCGCTTTGTCGTGAAATAAATAACGATTTCTCGTAACCGAATCGAACGATCTCGATCCGAGTGGCATGGCGTGCGTGCTTTCGTCGATAAAGCGCCGGTAATCGTCGCGAGATGCGTTCGTCGAGGCTTCAAAATACGCGAGACTCGTCGCGCAAGGCATTTTAATGGGCTCGTTGTTCCGAGATATCCGCCATATTCCTTCGGATCGATCGTTAAATTGGTCGGTAGAGGCTCGTAATTATTCCAACTGCGTCGTCACGGGCTTCCTTTGAAACTTTTTTAACCATTTTACATGACGCAAATAGAAACGATTCGCGGCAGAGGCAACTCACGCAAGAACAGCCGTACTCCATTAAGGACTTCTCTCCACGGCTGACAGTTTTACCACGACGCGAATAGGCTCGCGTTCGCCATTCGTTTTTTATCGATAAATCGATAAATCTTAGCGCGCAGGGATTCCCTAGTCTCGCTTTTGCGTTTTTGTCTTTTTCTTTCGAACTTCATTCTGAATTTATTTACTTTCCCTCGCGAACGATATCCTCCGATGGAAACACGCGTACGTTTCTTTGCAGTCTTTTTCTCCTTCGTTCCTCTTCTCTCCTTTTTCCATTCGGTTACGTCGAAGAGAAAGTCTAATAAATCTGACAAAATGGCCTCCACCGCGGCCGTTATCTTAATCCACTAGCAACATAAATCAGGCTAATTCGCAGTGGCTTCCTGGATGTTCGAACGAACTTACGTTATTACGAAGAAATGAAAAACTACGCGTTCCTCTCCCGGAACGCGACGAGTCGGACGGATTCCCGTCGACGAGAATTATTTTTGGTTGAACATCGAAAATGTCGAAAAGCAATCGCGTACTATCGATCGGGTGACGGTAACAATTTGGTACTGCATGGAAGAGTCTTTGGCTCTAAAACTTACTTCGTCGACGAATTCACAAAATTAAACGACTCCGCGAGGATTTACCTAATTTTATTCTTTCCAAAGTGTCGATCAAAACGTACGAATCGATCTAAAGAATTATAATCAAACCCGCGGTTCCCCTTTGCCCTGAATTTTCTATGCAGCCGCAGCGTTATCAAGATACGACCTGGAAACATTTCAACGTCTTCGTGTTCCTCAAGTCCACTCGTCCGGTAAAGGCGATAATCATCGAATCACGTCTACGGTTCACGTGCCTTCTCGATCGATAGATAGATCGAAGCTAGCTCGTGCGGCATCTCGAACTAATTCAGACTCCTAGAGACATATTTTTCTCCTCCATCTTCTCTCTCTCTCTCTTTCTCTCTCATCTCTTATCGCTTATCTCATAGCAAACTGTACCTCTGGTGAACCGGACGCTTTTTCATAGAGGAGACCGCGTCGTCAGCGTAATAGAGCCTTCTCAACGATAGCTTCTTTAAAGAACAGGCGGTCGACATCATCGACTTTCTCAGAGCTCCATCGATGACGCAACCAACCCACACCAGTAGCACCAGTAGCAGCAGCAGTACCACCGGTACCACTACATCTAGAACGGTGCAGTCTCGGCGCTCTTTTAGGCGCCACGACGGCTGGCCCTTGGCGGCGGCACGGCTCCAAGCGTTGCTCGCGTGGGGGTCGATATCCACGCGAGTCTTCTCCTGAATATCGCCATCTACCCATCCGACCTTCTCGTAAAATATAAAATACAGGGCGCGTCTAGCCACCGAGCGCGATAAAATTGTTGTTCGCCGTTTCGTTTATCTCGCCGTCGGGAAAATTCACCGCGAGAAAATGACTTTTCAACGCTGAAAATTTCACCATAATCTCCGATTCCTCGGTGAACTGTCGTCTTTGCTAGACGCGAATGCGCTCGCGTCTAGCTAAAAGCTCGCTATTCTTCGTTTCTCTTCGTTTGTCCGACATTTGCTCGACATATCGTTGACCGTGAAAATTAAAGAAATATACGCCAAAGAAAGAAAGATTAAAGAAAGCAAAGCGAAAGTAAGAATTTTCGTCGATCGTGCAAGGTGGAAACGGAGAATGTAAAGCGATGCTATAGTTTTTGAAAGTAACATTTTTATTATATACTTTATTATATATATATGTATAAAATAGATAATTATATGTATCGTATAATTAATTTTTTTTCTTAAAAAAGAAATGTTTCTTCAAACTTCGCACGAACATGCTGGACAAGCCAATAATTTCCATTTTCTTTCGCTAAAATCGAGCCTTGGTCCAGCCTTTCCGAGACGTTCGGTAGCCAGTGACGAGTGAGACCAGAAAGTTGGCAAATCGAAAGAAGTGGAATCGCGCGAGATGAATATTTTTCCAGCGAGAATCGAAGGCTTTGAGATAGTCGCTTTATCGCGAGAGATCGGTAACAATCAATTCCTTGTTCCAACCAGTTGCGATGGATTAACGCCACGTCGATCAACGAGATTACTCTTCGTTCGGTGGTTTGGCGTATTTTCGCGCTCCTCGCGGTCGACGAAACGTCGTTCTTTCATGGATGCGTCGAGGCCTTTATTGATTCTGTTGCTCGTTCGAACGGAACGATTTACATGACTGCGCGGCAAAGATTTATTTCTCTTTGCGATTGACAAGGACGGACGTCCCATTTCGAACGTGTCCACGGAACGCAATTTGACATATTCGTCGAACGAAACGCGATAAGATTTAGGGCGATGTATGACAAACCGTCTGGTCGGAACGGGTTTCGAATGGATCGATACGAGCACGTTTCGATCTTTCGTACTCGTCATTGACGTACGTACGTCGTTTGGTAAAATCGGACTATTCTTACCGACGCGATAACGAGCCTCGCATTCGTCAACCTCGATACGATCTATCGATTCCCAGGACCCACTCGAAAGAAACTTTAATTACCGAGAGAGCCGGGAAAAACAAGGCGTATTATAATATATATATTATAACATTATATATATATATAATATGTATAATATTACATATATATCAGTTTTTGTCCATTTAATACGTATGTATACATATAATAAACTATATATTAAATGGTCAAAATAAGAGAAAGATTCAAGTGTCCAGTTACAAAAATTTGCATCCTCCCCCTAGATATGGGTGAAAGTCAGTCCGTTCCAAAATTTATTTATATTTTTTGTATACATTCGAGTCAACGATGCGATCATCCTCGTCGATGATCGTTCGCCACCTAGTGGGCAAATTATGCAACCAGGCAATCGACCGATCGCTATTAACGCTTTCACGGACGCGAGGAAATTTTTTTTCTCGACTAGACGAGCTCATAATCGCGAAAGCCCTACGCACGATCGACGAGACGAAGAAGATGATCCAGAAGGATCCAGAAGGACCCAGGAGGATGCAGATGGATCGAGGGGGATCCAAGAGGACCCAGGACAGGTCGAACGTCGTACTTCGGTTTATCCTGCGACTCGATCGGGCGCGTGGGCGCAAGGAGCTTCCACGTGAGCGACGAAGCGACTCGACCATCGCCAAAAGTGCACGGCTAATGCGGCGGACGATTTGTCACCCGGGACAATTTGTAATCGTTTGTCAGCCGCTGTACACCGTAAACACGACTAACTGCCGTCTTATTCAAATGAGAAGGAGGGCCGCGTCTCTCGCATAGTCGATGTCTATCCGCGTGGCGTCGCCTCTCCTTTCGTAATGACGGCTTCACCTCTCCTCCCTTCCTCCGAATTTTCCTCCTTCCTGCTTTTCGACCGAGCTGAGAGTATCGTCGTTGTAAATGCGCCGCACGACGAGCTCGATGCGCCTCATTAATTTCTCCTCGAGCAATCGGTGCGTTCTATTCCACTCGAACCTCCGGAACTCTCGAATTTTTTCTTATGCGAGAGAAAGAGAGACTGAAAAACACGAGTTCGCTTCTTTCGTTTCGACCATTCGATGGTAATTCCATGAAAATGTCTGCTCTCGCGTTCTTTCGATTAATGGAAGACCGATGAAACAGGCAAATCGAGCGCAAGGTTTACGACGTTTACGCGTGTAATGGACAACAGCAGTGGCGGCATCTAAGTCGGGATAAACTGGCAGGAACTCAACGTGGGAACAGTAAAGAGATACGTATTACAGCGAAACGAAACGAATTTCTCCATTTTATTAAGAGGTTCTAAAGCTAGCCTGGCAAACAGGCGGTTTAAATTTCTATCGAATACCATAGATTTACAAAAATTAAGCTAAAGAAGGGTCGAACAAATGTCTCGTTAATTAAGCCTCGAGAGTTAATCATATCGAATCACGATATAACGATGTTTTATTTATTTTGGATCAGTATTAGATTTTTTAAAAGCACGTTTACCCGAAGTACCACCTGCTGGGCGATTTTATATTTCTATCGAATATTATAGATTTAGAAAATTTAAGCTAAAGAAGGGCTAAATAAATATTAATTAACGTTAATTAAGCCTTAAGAGTTAATCGCGTCGAATCATGGTATGATAATACAGTTTTATTCATTTTGCAATTGCATTACACTTTTTAAAGGCACGTTTACCCAAAGGGCGACCTGTTGGGCAATTTGATATTTCTATTGAATATTATATCCGAGATTCACAAAAATTAAGCTAAAGAAGGGCTAAAAACAAATACCTCGTTAATTAAGCCTCGTTGAATTACTGCATAACGATGAAGTTTTCATTTTGCAGTTGTATTACATTTTTTAAAGGCACGTTTACCCGAAGTTCGGCCCACTGTGACGTTACGCGTTATCAAACTGCCCTGTGAGACCATTCGAGTCGGCCTGGCCTGTTTTAAAGCTACGTTACCTATGCGGCAGTGATAGAGCACCGTTGTCGTCAGCCTTAAGCGTCTGCTCTCACGCACTTACAGACATACGGGCACTCGCGCGTGCGTACCACGTCCAAGCCGTTTCACTCTCACGAGTCTTTTTAATTTTCTATCGAGAATTGCTCGATTCCGTTTCTAAAAATGGCAAGATAACACGAATGACGCGCGGCTACGAAATTCGGGCTTGCGATAAGCTCGATTCTACGAACCGAGTCGGCGGCACTTTCAGGCACTGAAAGCCTAAATTAGAAGCGCGATCGTAGAAAGCTCAAACGAGAAGCGGGTTCAAACGGTTGAACAGGGTAAAACTTCGCGAACTCCCAGTCGAACGCTTCTCTCTGGATCGACGTGGAACGAAATGCGACGAGAGGCTGGGAAGATTTTAGATCTAAAATCGTCGTTCTAAAATCTTCGGCTCTTTGATAAAGAAAGACACGGACTCGCGGTCGGTCGACGCGTTGATCGAACCTTCCGCAAATTTGTGCGGCAGCCGCGTGGATCGCGGTGGTCATCGGCATCGTTGACACTGCTCGTGACACGCCGAATTCCCCCGTCTGACCCGTTCGTTATTCCACCCCTTTCACCACGAACTACGGTGAAGCTTAAACGCTAGTTCGAAGAGGAGCCCGAACGTGCGCTCGCACCGCGATCGAATTACTCGAACCACCGAGTAATCACGAGAACGATTTTATTATTAAAGATCCAACGATACGATCGTACGGACGGACGGAAGCAATCGGAGCGCCGTAGAGAAGATCGACGTAAAACGCGACCTTCGTGCAGTGTTTATCAATATAAATTTCTAATATAATTATTATGTTATTGATATTGAGAAGTAATTTTGTTTTTTCCAACAGGTTTCCAAAATACAAAATACGTTCTTCCATAAAAAAAAAATACCAGATGATTCTGAAGAACCTAATATAATATTAAGTCGAGTCACACGTAACTTCCGATGCAGCTAAGTAGAATTTATTGTTCGTATCTACTCGCCGTGAGTTACCATGACAACAAGCTTTTGTTTTCATTATATAGACGAGGCTTCGGTTAATTTTTTGTCAACTGTTTTTTTTTAACCTCTAAAACGCGTTCTGTCAGCAAGTCAGAAGTCCTAAGAGCAAGTCAGGCAGGCCGTCGAAAACTTCTTCCGGTCCAAACCGATCACATTTTACAAGGAAAAAATTGATAAACTGCCAGGAAGATGGGAGAAGGTTATAGATTATAGCGATGAATACATAATAAATTGATATTATTGTGTTATCAAATGAGAGCAAAATAAATGTCTGATAAAAAAAACGGAAGTTACTTATGACTCGATCTAATACGAATAACATTAATAATATTATTTGTAATACCATTGAGCAGAAGGCAGTCGAATAATAAATGAAAGACTTCATTACAACAGAGAGACTAACAACTAATACTAATTCTAACAAACGCATTTAACGTTAAAAGTCCGTTTTCACACACGGCTTGCACTCAGCTTGCCAGTAAGATCGTCGTCAAAAGACTCATTACAAAACAACATCATACATAAATACATACATATACTTGTATACGTATATGTACACAGTCTGTTTGTTTGCGATTACTACGAAAACTCAACTTCGTATAAAAAAAGTCACGTGCAATCCAGCTGCGTACCTCTAGAACGTCTGCACCCTAAATTCGGAATTTTTTCTTTTATTGTTTCTTTCTTTGCCTCCTTCCTTCCTTCTTTTTTCTTGGGAAAGCGATTGCCGAGCAAAAGAAACCTCGTCGACTTTTTCGACTACTTCGGCCATTCCAGGCGAGATCGATGAAGGCGAGCATCGTGTAGGAGTTATTGCCGTATCGTAAGGTTAAGTAGTTTGTACCAGAACGACGACGACGATTCTTCGCGTATCGCGACTTTATAGGAAAGAGGTCGAACTTACCAAGAGAGACAGAGACGGAGGAAAAGAGATAGAGAGAGAGAGAGAGAGAGAGGGAGTCAGTCGGTCCGATATAACGCGTTCTGGCGCCAGGACGGTCGTTTCCTTCGAAGCGATCTTTTTTCGTCGTTTCTGTTCGTTCGTAACGAAAAAGGGAAGAAAACGAAGGATATCGGAGTAAGGGAGGGAAGGGGGAGGCACGGACGATTGGAGGGACGATTCGCGTTTATGTTGGAGCGTTAAAAAGCGAAAGGAGCAATTAGGTTTTACGTTCCACCAGAACGATTCCAAGCGGGTGATTCCATGACGAAGCTCCGCAAACGCGACCAGAGCCATCGTCGAAATCGGTGGTGTCGTTGCGGTCGATCGAGAGGAACGTGCGCGTGCGCGAGTCTCCATCGTTCTTCGTCGAACAACGAACGAAAAATTCTTGATAAACGAATAAAAAATTCTGTCGATTTTCAAGCGAATTCTGTCGATACGCGTCGAATATTGAAAGAATCATCGCGAATTATTCTGCGATCTCGCAGCGGATTTCGTTTCTTCTTGACGCGTTAACAAATTCGTGAGCTTTTCTCAGGGCGTCACGAAAGTATTTTTCTTTTTCTAAGCGCGTAATGAGGAATTATTATAAATACAGTTTATTCAATTACGAGCATATTGGGTCGTCCGGAAAGTTCGTGCCGATTTTGATGAAGAATAAATTTATCTCTTCTGATTTTAAAAAATTTTGTTTATATATATTATATATATATATAATTATTTATTTTATATAATAGAAGATACAATATAAATAATAAAATAATACCGAAAAAAACCGAAAATCGGCAGGAACTTTCCCAACAATCCCAATAGATTACACGCTTATCCATTGAGCATTTATCGCGCTGGTTATCATTGTCTCGTTAGCTGCGATATTTAAAATTTATTTTCCGACGATGTTCGTTAAATTCTTACGATCCAACGATTTTTATTTTTCGATCTACAATACGATTTTACGAGTCACGTCGTTAACAAGATGAATCTGTGCTCACGCGTGACCAACGTGGCAGCAAAACAAATTAGAGCGAAGCTTTAAACGATGAATTTACAGCAAGTTTAAATAGTTCTTCGTCGCTCGTTGTTTGACCTCTTCTTCGCGATCGTATCAACGTTTGTTTCTCCGTCGTTCCTTCGCGATTTCACCGTCGATCGCAGCAACTACGTGTTTCTCTCCACTCGAGGAACGGGAAGCGCCTAGCTCGCTTATGAAAAATTCAAAATACCTCGGCGCTTCGAAGAGATTTCGTTGTTCCGGTTCAAAACGCGTTGAATGGTGCGTTTGCCACCCGATTCTTTCGATTTCTCGATCGCACCATCGATCATCCTTCTTCGATTTTCGAGATATTCGCGACAAATTTTTGCCTCGTAGCTCTCGCGAGCAATGATTACGTTCGCGCTCGGAAGCGCGTAATTAAAACGTCGTAATTAGTATCTACGCGATAGCGAGTGGCGAACGTAAATGCTACCAGCGTCGTTATTAATTGATATTTTACGAGACCCTGGTCGGTCGTATCGTTTCAGCGTATCCATTTGTCGCGCGGTATTAATACGCTTATCCGTTTTGCCTCCGTGTTTATAATTACGATCGGAATTCCGTTTCGATGCTTTTTCGCGAGATGACTGGTCAAGTCGAACGAAAGCTTCTCACGTCAATTTGGCGCGTAAAAATAAATACGGAGGGACACGGGAAGGAAGAAAACGAGAAGAACGAACCGTCGAGTTTACGATCGAAGTCGAGTTACTCGGTTATTATTAATTAAGATATTTTAAGCGCGAAGATTGTGTGCAGGATCGAGTTAGAGTTGTTCTCGAAGAAGACGACATTTTTATTTTACCGTATGGAGCTCGACTAAGAGCCCATTTACAGTGTCAGCGAATGCCCATTATATAGAAGACAATTTGCCTTATTGACAATTCGTATTTATGTCTTATGGAAATAATGTCTTATTTGACAATTTGTCTTATCGAACGTGGTCCCGCTGTGGCAGTTCCAAAGTGGACGCTATCGCCCCCTGGGGGGACGTTGCTTTAACGCGCTAGGGGGCGCGCTGAACGGTAATCGTAAGCGATTGTTTTCGACAGCCTTTCTTTACATTAAAATTAAATTATTTTATTATAAATACATCTTTTTATCCTATCTTAATTTTCGGGTCTTACTTTTCTATATAATAAACGTACGTGATATACATAAATATAACGTAATAAATATAACATATAAATATTACATCATAAATATTATGAGTCGGTCTTTGGGACGGACCTCCGATTATTTCAGTCTTTCATATCAGGATAAGATAGATTTATCGCATAAAATGTCCAGTGATTCTGCAAAATAAATGCAGATTAATTTTCTAATTTGTTCGTGTAGTCTGTGCTATTTTTTCACATTACGGATGGGGACGTTGGGCATGCGTTTGCGCGACTATGGAGATAGTGTTTGGAAACTGCAGATTTGACGTTTGATTTTTACCTTTTTTTATTTCGTTTTTAACGATCTTCGATCCGATACGCCATAAGACTTCCGCTTTTTATCCCTTCCTTCGCTTATCCCTAACGCAAGCATCGTCTTCACACATACACACACGTATCGCATTCGCGTTCTCGCGCATTCCCTCGTGTACTTAGGGGTATTCAGCTACCATCGAAGCGATGCCATTTAAACAGGCTTCTTAACGAAGGAATTCGATATATCATTAGGAATTGGTTCGATCTTTAGCAGCGACAGAGACGATAGTTCGTGCCGATTTTGAAGAAAAACTTTTTCTTTTCTTTGAAGATTTTTTTGAAGGAATTCTGAAAAAGTAAAATAATAAATAAATTTAAAAAGAAAAGCGAAAGTCGACACGAACTTTCCGGACAACCTAATAACACCGACTAACGGCTCCGCGCAAATCGCGCCTTCTGCGAAAATCGTTTTAATCAAATTACGCTCGAATTTCATTATAGAGTTCCGAATTCCAACACCGATGTTGACAGACTAAAGTCCACGGCAGCAGCTTCCACGTCGTCTCCTTCGAAGCGGTCGCGAATTCGAACGAATCGGAACGAAACGCAGGAAATTATCTTCGATCGAGCAAACTTCGCTTTGCTTTAAGCGCGTTAAACTGCTGAAAGAACGACGTAATCATTCTCTTTCTTTTTTTTTCGTTTTTCCGGAAATTTTTGTCGGAGTGCCTCGCGGCCTGCGTTCCAACGGAATCGAGATACCGAGTTAAGAGCTCGACTGGGATTCGCCGACGTACCGGATCCTCCTTTGGAGTGCGCTTACTCGTGCTGCGTTCGCGAAGAAGCTCGAAAGATTGAATTTATTCCACTGCTTTCGTTCTCGTTGGTCGGAGTTAATTGGATCGATGCGTTCGGTGGAAAACTCGGAAATTTTTTAATACCTGGTTATCGTACGGACTCGGGAGGTCGATAAAAGATTCTCCGATTGCTCGTCAATTTTCCTAATTTCCTCCTCCGTGAGACGTCGATCGACTAATTCGATCGGACGCAAAGGCGAAAATCGCTCTATAAAACGCATCGACGAGTAAGAAGAGGATCGACGTGGTTAGAAGGAGGGAAAATTTGTAGAATGAGTCAATTTCGGATTTTATCAAGTTCTGCTAAATGGCGTCGATTGATAATCACGTCGGTTAGCTTACTCGCGTACTCGCGCTTTGTTTTTACTTGGTTGGAAATAGTCAAAGATTAATAAGACGTAGAATAAGGTTTTTCTTCGTTTCTCTCTATTGGTCCGTCGTTTAGTCAAGATTTGTGTACACCCAATTCTGTTTTTACGCGAACTCTCTTCAAACGATTTTGGTTTAACACGATTTAGAAATTAGAATCGATTATAGACGGTTTTTAGAACATCCAAACGTGCAATTTTCTTTTTCGCCGCCTAATACTAATCTTTGATATCGTACAACCGTTAGATCGAGACAATTTTCCTATTTTATTGCTTATTGTTACATTTTATATCATATCATATTGCTATATTGCTGTAATTGCGACGTTTAAAACGTACTGCGTAAAGCAAACATTTCAATACGTTTTGGACAACCCGAACGATGAAACACTGATCGCTAGTCATCTAAATTGAATTAGCGCTGGCTGAATCGAGACCATCGACTTTGAACGCACGTTGGAAAGCTATTTGGCAAAATGTATTAAAAACAAAGATTCCATTCTCACTAATACAACCGAATTTTTCAACATCGTAACATCGGCACGTACATTTGACGTAACATTTGAAGATATCGATACACTTTGTACGATACGTGTGCAATTTTTATGAAATAAAACGTTCAAGATCCTAACTGACTGTTTATTGTACTATTTTGGCTGATTTCTCAGGACTCGAACCAATCTTCTATTTTTCGATAGATGCGATCTATTTTTATATAATAATATTTTTTTTTACGCGTATTCATCGTGTAAACGCAGAATTGGGTGTACTCTGTTTTTCCATACTTTATGTAGTGTTATTAACGTGATTTATATCAACCAACGCGTTATATGTAATTTTACTGGAATTTAACGCGTAATTATGATCAGACGCCATCTTTGTCTCACGGAGTAGTCCGCGATTAGTTTCAGAATTAGATCAGGGAAGAGGCTGGATTTTCCTTTAAAATTAAATCGTGTAAAACACAATTTTGACTCATTCCTTAGGACTGGAACCGAGCTCTATCTTTCGATGAGCGCGATATATCTTTTTCACGAATTCTTCGTCTAATTACCGTGTAAAAAAATAATTAGGTGTATCTATCGGTGTGAAGCCAACTTCTTATTTCTCGACTTACTCGTCGTATCGAGGAGGCATGTCTCTCCGAGAATCGACTCGTCGGATGTTGACCCAGCGTGAAAATCTTGAAACGCGTTGCTCCTTCGAGTTTAATTTCACCGGTGGACGAGGTCACGCCCGTGAAAAATGAAAGATTTAACTGCGAACTCGCACCGACGAAGATCAGCTTCCTCGTCGCGATAAACCTCGCGGAAGAAAGGTCGATGTGGCGCTCGGTGGGCACTCGTTTTGGAAACGTAAGCTTTTATGCGCCGCATTGGAGCGTGTCGACGCGCAGAATGCGCCGCGTTTCGTCTACCTCGGTCGAGAGAATCGCTGCCGAAAGGTTTTATATCCGTTGCAGCCTTTATCGGCTCGCATTTTGTCTTCGTCTTTTATTCCTCCATTTACGTTTTTACAATCCGAAGCGCGAAGTGCGCATAAACATCAATTTACAGCCGTCCGGGTCGCCGTCGTTCTTTGCATTTACATCGGCCACTTCTTAAAACGGGGGAAAATGCGTTCTCGCATTAAAGGGACATTAAGCGCGCCAACGAGTCCTACGTGGTGACGCGGCTTAACATTTTGCTACTCGGCTGGACATCGCTGCGTCCTTCCGTTGCGCTCTCGGTTTAACGAACGCGTCGATGCAACGTCTCGTCAACGAATTTTCTTAATCCTTTCGTCCTGTCGACCGAGGCGCCGCATCGAAAATGCAACGAGGACGAGCTTCGGCGGCCGGATTCAAGCTTCGCCGCGTCACAAGCTGCCTCGACGATATTTCTTGAAAATATAATTTTTTTCCAATAATAAAGGTAAATTGTTAATAATAACTACAATGTAATGTTCCACATTCGGTGATGATTTTTAAAAAGCGGATAAATTCATAGGCAAACACGAAGAAGCTGTTTATCGTGTTTCACTTCACTTTCTTCCATCGTTTTTCGCACATACCACACACTACGATGCAATGGGATTTTTCCTTTCTGTTTTCTCATCCATGTAAAACGAAGAGAATTGCCTTTCGATTAGACTCGGTGGCTTAGTGGATGGTCTCGCCCAGATATATTACAAATCGTCAGAATTCTTTGCACGTGGATAGCGAAAGGGTCAATTCATTTGTATTGTCATATGTAACCTGACGTTAGTCGAATACTACGAACTTGAAAAAAGATTACGATTGTGATAATCGAACTGCAATAATTTTTAGGTTACTTCGTGGGTGGCTTTGTCCAGATCTATTACAAATGATTAGGATTCTTTGCTCGAGGATAACAAAAGGGTCAAATGTCGAAACTTCGTTCGTATTATCTGCGATTAGACGTCACTCGAGTACTACGAACTTGAAAAAAACCTAACGATCGTAATAACGGAGCTGTAATAATTTTTACATCACTTCGTGGATGACTTTATCCAGATCTATTAGAAACTCTTAGGGTTCTTTGCTCGCGCAAACCACAATTGTAATAATTATTAGTTTATTTTGTAGGATCGATTGGACGTATCTTTATCTGGACACGCGAAAACGATGAGATTCGCGTCGTCTCTGGCTCGACGCAAAATCGGAGCTCGTACGTCGACGCAAGACGGGTAAACAACGTCAAACATTGGCGAATACGCGCAAGAACAAATGGATTTATCGGTAACGACGATGACACGCACGTCGAACATCATCGAGCTACTCGAACACGGAGAAATCGTAGGTCGATCGATCGATCGATTCGTCGATCGGCCGAGTTGCCATATCAATTAGGCATAGGACAAAGCACGAGTCTACGCAATTGGATACGCGTCGGTGCGTTAATGATTCATCGATCGTTCGTGTATCGGTGGATCGTGACGCGTCGCATGCAGCGGTACGACGGTCAGGCACGGTTTTGCGCATGGCAGCTGTCAACTTCTCTCCACCCTCCGTCTCTCTCACCTCGGCGTGTTTCATCTTCCAGATTATTACGCCGTGAGTCGAGTAATCCATAAGCGGAAACACGGATTAACTCGACAAGCCGAACGATGAATCGAGGGACGGCGGCACTTGGACGATCTTCTTCGTATCATCGATTCGTTCGCGTGACCCGCGCTCGCCCGCGTTAAAGCGCGCCGCATGCCATAGAAGCGAATCACTCCGGATGGATCGTTCAAACTTCGTCGCTCTCGTGCCTCCCACGCGGGTTTCCAACTTCGTTAGCGTATCGTCGAACCTAATTTTCGCGAAACTCGACTATTTGTCCCGTCGTACGGTTTCGATCGTCTTCTTTTTGGTATCGCCGATACGTGCATTTAAACTAAACGAATCCGTTGAATTAGGTTTTTTTTTGGCCGATGAGCCATCGATCGAAATCGAAAATATATACCTGACTAAAGTTATATATTTATATTATTAGTTTATATATTATTTTTAAAAGTTCTCTGTATAAAAATGGAGTTTTGGTGCAAGATAAGAAACTGAAGTTACTCTTTTTTTTGCCAATTTAATATAATATTTAACGATCATCACTGACGAAGTTTTCGGTATATTTAGCCAGTAGCTAGGATATTTCGAGATAAAAGCAGTGATCTTTATTTCTTTGGAATATTATTTTATTTATTAGGAATTTTATTTATTTAGGAACGTTTAGGGAAAATTGGACTTTCGATGGAGCTACGAAGAAGGAGCACATCGGGAGATAGGATAGGGAGAAACGATATCGAGTTCTAAGTAGCGCATCATGTCGTATAATTAACGTTTCATTGTGAACGCGATCGATGAACGATGACTCTCGCGTACAGTCGGCCGACGCGAGGACACGTCGTATTGGTTTGATTCAACGGGGGCTCGATCAACGTGATTCCAAGTCACTTTGATCGAAATGGAGATCGTAGCTCGCGATTGGGATTCGCCACACTGGCGCAGCTATTCTATCAATAGTAGCCACAGATATGGTCTCGCGGTAATTGCATTTGGCTACTCTCGAGCCTCGAATTCTCGCAGATGCACGGCCCCCACGATCGTTTCATATCGCGGCAAAGTATTTATTCAAAGTGCGTCGAATTGCTGCTGCTTGCCTTAGCAGGAACAATATTGACTCGCCGGGTCCGTTTCTCTCTAGGATGGCTGTCGACTTCGATGCAATTCGATCTTCGATAATGGAATCGTTGGAGAAAGAAGACTGTCGCTTGATGCGTCGTGTTTCTTCTTTCTTTCTAAAATATCAGGATAACGCACGAATGACGAACGAATGCTCTTGCGTTGATTTTCACGAATTTATTCCATAGGAGAGCATTGAAATATAATATTTTTATTTAGCAGGAATAGAATTGATATGCTAAGTCCTCTCGACTTCGATGCAGTTCGATCTTTGATAGTGGAATCGTTGGAGAGAAAAAAACTGTTCGTGACACTATGTCACTTCTTCGTTGACTCCTTCGACCATTTCATTTCTACGTATGTGCTCGATATATACGAGAAGAGACGGTCAGCAACAATAAAAATTATATTATTCGGTAAATATTAATTAATCCATCGAAAACGCATTGATTTTTTGTCATTCGAAAACGACAGAACTTTCTAATAGATCTAATACTTCTCGTTTCTTCTTGAAATATTAGGAAAACACACGAATGCTTTTGCGTTGGTTGTCACGAATTTGGTCCATAAAAGAAAACGCATAAATTTATTATTTCCATTTAGTAGGAACAAAATTGATACACTTGGTTTATATCTCGGATCGTAGTCGACTTCGACGCAGTTCGATCTTCGATAATGGAATCGTTGGAAGAAGGCTGTCGCTTCGAGCAACGTGCTTCTTGTTTCCTCCTACGTTCCTGCATTGATTGCCGCAAATGCCGCTTCACAGAAAAGCGCACATATTTCCATGCTTGCTCCGGACGTCACTTATTTTTCAGAACGTACCATTCCGCGCCGTAAAGCGTAATTTATTCATCCTACGCAAGCCTTTTATCCTAGAAACGTCACTCTGAGCGTCATTCGTTCACACATTTTTTGTCTTTTCCTATTTTCCTATTTTTTCCTACGTCCGAATAGTGCCCATAATCGTTGCCCGCATGCAAAAAATTCACGTAAAATGAAGTTAAACTTATTATCAGTGTATAACTGTGCAATATGATTTTAACCCGACGAAAATCACAGAAATAATAACGCGAATGCTTACTTAAAGTGCTCAAATTTCTATACCTTGCACGATAAATTTTCTAAACGTCAAATATTTCTTCCTGATCTACGAATCGGAGGTAAAACGACGTGGATCGTCTTGCTGTCATACGCAGTGCGAACTGCGTTGTTTCGAAAATGAACGACGATGTTAATCGTAGAGAAAGGAAAGACCGCGAGATTTCTTGGATCGTTCGGCGGTAGAAGACAGCCAAGAGGTAGATCGTTACCGCTCGAAGTGTCGTTTCGCGTGAACGAACGAAGAGAAAGGAGAGGAGAGGTAAAGACGCGCTTCTCCCTTAACCACGCGCGAACGAACGTCAATTTAGCGCGGCGTCGTCGACAGGAAACGTAAATTCGGAGAAAAATCTTTGGCAGGACGGAAGGAAGGAAGGAAAGAACGTCGTGGCTTTCGTGGCATCGCAACGAACGCGTTTGGAATTCCGTGCATTTGCATGCGCGCGCTGAAGCCATTTTCCCACTTCTGTCGTATCGGGCTATCTTGCGTGCAATTTTTTCCTTCCCCCTGCCCTTCCCAACCCTTTCTTTTTTTTCGATGGTAGTGCCAAGCGACTCCTGCATAAACATGAATCCTTCGACACGAGGGACGACGTGCCGCGACACGTTTTTCTTTTCTTTTCTTTTTTTTTCGAACGGATAGCACGAGTCGCACCGTCCACTCCGACTCTCCCTCATAAACCTCGCTCCGGCGCTTTTCCCACCGTCCAAGCACGAATTACGCCGCGTTATTCCTCGACGTTCGCGTTTCCATTCCAAAGAGAGAGAGAGAGCTTTGGCCGACGGCCGACGATTTCATCGGCGTGCCCGCGAAATTTGAATTTCATGGTCCGATCGATGACAAAACGACCCGCGTCGCGTCTTCGAAGTTCTTCCTTCTCGATAAGCCGACGAAAAATTGTAATTCTCGATAGCTTAACTCTAAAGAACCATGCTTAAATTAGTGTTGGTTATAACAATTAGTGTTAGCGAGAATAATTATTGGGTTATCCGGAAAGTTTTCTTTCGACGATTTATTTTTTTTGATGAAAAAAATTAATTATACGATATGTAATAAAATATGTAATAAAAGATGTGATCGGCACGAACTTCCCGGACAACCCGATAGATACGGGGTAATCGATTACTCGACTCGTAGACTACAGATTAAAAACGAGTATAGTTTTACATTTCCTTTATTTATGTCAAAGATAATAATTAAATCTATAATTTAGCTATTTCTTAAATTTTATAAATTATAATTAAAATAATTTCTATGAAATTATTTTAAGACAATTATTATAATATTTCAATTAAAAAATAGAAATATGGTAAAAATTAGTGGTTTGCACTCTTGGCGGTCAGTTTGGAGTCAAATTATTATAAAGAAATTAAATTGATCTTAAATCGGTAGAAACAAGCTGCTACTTCTTATTTCATTTATTTACGATACAACGAACGACGTAACTACGTAGGGTCAAGATCGAACTTGCACGTAAACTACGAAATTATCGATATCATCGTATCACCAAGACCACTTAAAGATAATCTCGCACAATCTTCCAAGTTTCCATCCGCGATTCTTAGACGAATTTTCGATCTATCTCACTTCGTTCTCGAAAAAGATTGTAAGTGTTTATTTCTTCTTCCGACTAACTCCGACGAAATAAATCGAGACGGAATAAGAAGAAGTAGACAGGCAAGCCTTGCTCAAATATGGTCTAGAACGATGTAATCCACCAACGATTTACCGTAAGTGAATTTAGAACGCTTCGTTTCTTCAATCGTATTCGAATAATCGGAGACTTCGATCGATGGCGACGAAAACGAAGAAGAAGACGAAGGGGAAGAAATCGTCGAATTCCAAGGAACGAGGCTAGGTTTTTGGCAACGTCGTTGCTCGCGATTCGGACGATCGTAGCACGTGAAATCGTCCGTGACGATTTGCGGGTGACGCTCACTGCGGGCGCTGGTACGTCGCGATCGAGCGGACTCGACGTTACGTAGGTGGATAGGTAGATTGGTAGGTATGTAGGTGCGCGGCCGGAAATTGTAGACGTCGGTGAATCGCGTGCAGGCGGAAGGTGCGACTGACAGTGCCGGGACCCATAATGCGGGCAGAGCTTGCTTCTCGATATTCGTGTCGGGCAGGGCGGCTCCGTGCCAAAGCACGACGTCGTGCCGCGAAAGTTGCCTTCTACGGTGCGCCGATCGAAGGAAGGAGCGCGAGATATTGAAATAGTACCTACGTTTGATGCGAATCCATCGGTCGACCCGACGAGCTTGTCTTTCTCTCCCTTGCGCGCTGACTGAACTGTCTAGGTGCAGGTGCTTGTTAAGAAAATATTTTTTCAAGGAGGAATTTGCTGGATGAAAGTTCCCACAAAGTGACAGAGCGACGGAGAGGGAGAGAAAGAGAGAGAGAGAAAATATTGAAATAATACGATCGTGTGATGCGAATCCACAAATCGACCTAACGAGCTAGTCTTCTCCTCCCTCGCGCGCTGAATGAGGTGTCTAGGTGCAGGTGGTTGTTCGGAAAATATTTTTTCTGGGAGGAATTTGCTGGATGAAAGTGCCCATAGGGCGACTGAGAGGGAGAGAACGAGAGAGAAAGTATTGAGATAATAATACGTACGTACGATGCGAATCGACTAATCGACCCGACGAGACAGTTTTTTTCTCCCTTGCTCGCTGACTGAATTGTCTAAATGTAGATGGTTGTTTGACACATTTTTTAAGGGAGGAATTTGATGGATGAAAGTGCCCGCAAAGTGACAGAGTGACATCAAGGGAAAGAAAAAGAGAGAGAAAGTATTGATGCGAATCCACCAATCGACCCGACCAGCCAGTTTTTCTCTCCATTGCGCGCTGACTGAACTGCCTAGATCTCGATCGAAAACAGTCATAACGTAACACAGCGGATTCTCTAGTTCTAATCGTCGTCTATTATCTCGTTACATCATATCATATCGTATTGTATTATAATATTAATATTATTAATATCTAGATGTAGGTGGTTGGATAAAAATGATATCAGTGATGTGAGCGACAGAGAGAGAGACAGAAAAAGAAAAAGAGAGAGGACGTCGTACGCATTTTTTATTGTATTATATCGCGTGCAATACTTTGTTGCAAGTCTTTGGCTTTTTAATTATTTCTGTGCGATTGATTAGAATTGCCATAATTTTATTATATTCCCGATTGGAATTTCGTTCTTTAAATTCAAGCTGTCAAAAGATATTATTTTGTCAGAGGGGCTTATTTGACAAAAATATGAAAAAAAGTAAGGAAGGAAGGTGGTGGTACGCGTTGCGACGTCGTAATAGTATTATTAATTATTTGTACGTTACTGAGTTATTGATTCGAATTTACGAAACGCTACTGTATTCAATTTTATTATAACGAGGACCTTTTGATAAGGCACAGCGCGAAACGCTCTTCCAAAGAGTTGGCAAACTCATGATTCTGCTGCGTATTTCGACGAATCGATATGGATTTCGCAATTCGTTAAACCCAAGCGTTACGTGCGCCCCGTGTAACTACAGCTTTGAAAGCGCGCAAATTGTCAGTCGGTCTGTTACCACGTACTGTCTGGCATTTACGTAGGTGCTGTCGAAATTTACGGATTTTCGCCTCGTAACTCGCCGTTGAGGAACTCTGATCGTTCGTTTAACACTTCAAAACGGAAGCGATGATCACAGGGTATCGCGCCTTCATCGCGAAAGATGTATTTATATCGACGTTGCAAAACCCTGGAGCGTGTTAAGAATCGAAAACGTAGATTAAGAATCGATTTTCTTTCTGAACGATACTTTTATTACGCGTCATTTTTATGATTATTATTAGTCGATTATTAGGAAATTATTAGTCGATGATATTAACGTGGTCCAAGTTTCGTACTTTTATTCTTACTCGTATTCCGTACAAATAGAAATTTCCATTCTCGAGAAATCGTATTAAACCGAAGAGAAATATTAAAAAGGTGAAAAACGAGTTTTATGTTCAGCTCGAACGAATATTCAGCTCGTTTTACGCTCGATGTTTTCGACTGCCAAATTTGTAATTTCCGAAATTGTTGAATAAATCGAATGGCGTTTTGAAGAGAAATAATGACGCTTTTAGAAAATTGAATAAAAAATGAATTGATTTTTCGACGTTACGTAAATTTAATGTTGAGCTTGAACGAACGAGAGCTCACGCAACGTTCGACGTTATAACTGACAAATTCGTAATTTTTAAAGCTCTCGAATAATTCGAACGATATTTTGAAGAGAAAGGGCGACGCTGTTGAAAAATTAATTTCGAAGCAATATGATTTTTAAAATAAGGGAACGAAGAAGCACGTCTTGCGATATTTTTGGTCGAATTATTTAGTATACGTAGAAATATTTAGTATTCTCGCCACGAACGTAACGTTCATCGGAAACAAGAGACTCGACGAGCTAGAGAAAAAATAATAAATCGCGTGAAAATCTTCGTGACGATGCAAAATGTGACAAGTAAGTTACGAGCAACGCGAAAGAAATTAACGAAACGATTACAAAATAAATGTCGCTTTCTCAACGACAGTTACACAATGTGTGGCTGTAGAATAATCACGCGTATATACGCGGTAAAAAAAGAGAGAGAGAGAGAGAGAGAGAGAGAGAGAAGAAGAAACAGTTTAGCAGCGAGAGATTAAAAATTCCGTATCTGTTAATGAAGGAATCTTAAACGTTGCTCGGCAAACCGCGCTATACCAATTTCATTTTCATCATTTAATAACGCAACTTCGTCCGTTAAACTTCGTCGTTTTGCTCGAAATACAGTTTCGTTTCCGTCGAACTTACACGCGATGCACGCGAGAGCTGGAAAGAATCAATGACTCTTCGAAGGGTTACAGCACCGTTGAAAATTATTTTTACTAGAGGCAACAGCGTTGCGGAATTCGTCGTCCGTCACGAGTTCTTCGCATTTTACTTTGTACGTTTTCAATGACAAGAACTTCGAACGAAATTAATTCGTCGATGAAAATTCGAATAGTTCTCGTATTTTCGACCGATTTTAACCCGTTGACCGAGCGGGACGTATAAATACGTCAGACGTAATTTTGTATTTTCTTTTGTGCTTTATATATAAATAAACGAAAAGATACATACTTCATAGCCTTTTCATTTATTTTAAGCATAAATAAAAAAAATAATAGTATGCAATTTACACGTCCTAGGGAAAGAGTTCGCGCCCGTCATATGCTGCGATCAAAAAGGGAATTCCCCGGTTAACAGATTAATTCGCTAAAATTAATTCGTTCGAGCTGCTATGAAACGACGCGTCGATTACGTCGATTCGTGAATTTTCTCAAACGTGACGACATTTTCCGCGTGGTTAAATGGAATTGCGGAAATATAAATCCGAGATCAAACATATTGGATGTCGTTCAATGGACTCGCGTTTCTTAGACGCAATGCACAGAGGTGCCCGCGGCTTGAACTTTCTTGCAAGTAAACGTCTTCCTCGACTAGAGCGGAAACACGTTCGACGGGGAGTAATTACGCGAATAAAAGTTTAATGACTTTTCCAGGAGTTAAATTAACTCGTTGATTCATTAATTAAAGGGCAACCATGGAATTTGCATGGCATTTAACGTTCGGAACAACTATTTCGCACGAACATTTACGAAGTGCGCCTCGATTTGCATTAAACTTTATTAAAAATTCGCTTGCAATATTGCCGTTTCCCTAAAACCGTTCAAAGTTGAAATGGCGAAAAAGTTATTGATTATCGTCAATATTTTAGGCGCAAAGATTTCTTTCTGATTTTTCCTCAACGATTTTCAAACGTAATACGTACGGAATAGTTTCAC
>JAITYT010000247.1:1249449-1269585 GCA_025433975.1 Liostenogaster flavolineata | reverse complement strand
AGAGAGAGAGAGAGAGAGAGAGATTCAATTGTCGCATTTATCGAAATCTTCAAATTTACTCGTAGAGAACATCGTGTAATTCATCGTTATTTTTTTTTATTTTTACGTTGAGCTACGTTTTATTTATTTCATAAATTTCTTAACAAGTAAATATAATTAAAAGTAGCGAAGGAATAAAACTTAATTTACATAATAATTTGCTTGCGTCTCTTTGTCCGTTGCGCTCTTTCAAGTTGAGCGATTCTCAAACTCGTACAAAGGTTTAATCTAAGAATATTTTCGTTATAAATTTCCTTCGACAGTGCAAAATCGGAGTAGGAGAGGATCACTTGTTTTATTTTTGTTAAGCTAAAGAAAGTTCATGAAACTTTTTCAAAGACGACACCTAAGAACTCTGGCGATGTATCTTGGAGAAGATAATTTTACGACGGTACTTCCAATCGTTACGCCACGGATACGATTCTTTGAAAAACATCAATTTCGAAAATATTCCTCGCGGCTGATCGAACACCAATTTACAAAACTATACGACGATACTGATTCCTCGTTAAAAGAATTTTTTCGAAGAGAGTAGCTATTAAAGAAAATAATTTTATTACCGTACTTCTAATCGTATGTGACAGTTATAAATCTTTGAAAAACGTTAATTTTCGAAATATTCTTCGCGGCTGATCGAACGCTAATTTACAAAACTTTATACGACAGTTCTATGCGAAAAGCGGCTTTTCGAACGATTCACCATTATTTTTACTTTGAAAAGAATAGCTATTCGAGAAGATAATTTTTCTACGGTACTTCTAATCGTTACGCCACAGTTACGATTCTTTGAAAAACGTCAATTTCCGAAATATTCCTCGCTAAAAGAGGCTTTTCGAACGGCTCACTATTATTTTCACTTAAAAAAAATAGCTCCGAGTGTCGACAAAAATCAGTTCGCAATACGCACACGGTGCGATGGAATTTCTGTATCTTCTTAAGCTTACGTAAATCACACCGCGTCATCGGCGAAATTTGTCGTCCCCTTCGAGACGGAATCTTCTTGCGATTTATTTACGAGGAAACGAATCGACTTCCGGTCCACAGGTGGGTCATTCCTCGTAGGATCTCCGTTGGTCGCGCGTCTCTCGAAACGTCTTTCGAGCGTCGTCCGGTTAATAACCCTCTACGGACGCGTTATTTCGAGTCGCGACGAAGGCTCGACGACCGATCGTTGCGCGATTTCGACGTCACCGCGATAAAATCGTACGATAATCGCGCGGAAAGACGGCGACTACGAGCCATTTTTATACGACGTCACGACGAAAAATAACGCAAATAATTTCCTTCTTACTAATTCCACAACTTAATTCGATCGTTCCGTTCTTCGACATGAATTTAACGATTTAACGCGTTTGATCAATTATTAACGAACGTCGAATTCGCTGGGCAATTCGATCGATCGAGAGAGGATGAATTTCTCCAACACCATGGTTACACGGTAACTTGAAATTTTATTCGTTGAATTATCGTTCCTCGCTAATGCCAGTATGAAAATGAAAACAAATCGCTGGCGTTAAATGGTGCGAACGGTTGGATATCGTGGCCTCTTATCTAAGGGCGGTGAAATTTCTTTTCGGGCAAATGATTCTCGCCGCGAACAATATAACGATGTTGGGACGGACGTAGCAGATTTATGACGGCGGCGTGATGAATGACTTCGGTCGATTGAAAGCAGCCTTACCCTACCTTACCTATCTATCTACCTCTATCTACTACCTACCTACCTACCTACCTACCTACCTACCTTTCTCTATTTTTACGCGACGTCTTCCAACGGCTTTTCAAAAGTCTCGGCAAGGCGCGAACATCCGCCAAGAGACGACCGTATTGTTCTTACTTTATTGCTTCGTATCGCCTCATTCTCGTATCTCTTACGCGAGAATTCGCACGTAATAACAATCGTAACGTTCTCCTTTTTGTAATCGTCTTGTTTCATGTAAAAACTGAGAAACTGTCTCTCGATAAAAGACAGTCGTTTCCATTCGTTCGGCCAGTGTACTTCCTAATTTTTTCACCTATTTTCTGCGGGAATAGAATAAATAGTATGGTCTTAAGGATAGACGAATGTAGTTTTTCGTGGAATGTCACGTTCTTTATCGCGTTTGAACTATTTGGTTGTCCGGAAAGTTCGTGCCGATTTTCGCTTTTTTTAAACATTTATTTCTTATTTTATTATTTATATTACATTATTTATTATATATAGTTTTATATATATAGTAAATAATTAATTTTTTTTCTTCAGAAGTTTGGATACGTGTCTCGCGCGTAGCTGTGGGTTAAGAGGTCAACGAAGCCGATCTCTACGTGTTACTTCCGGTAGAATACATTAGGAGTTTTTAATAACAGTCGATAAGTTTCGACTGCATTCTTATATGCAACGATGTCTTTATTGCTTTTTCAACGCAGTCTATGGGTCTCATATCCAGTTTTGCGTCTGGTAGTAAAAGGGTAATGGAAAACGCGATCGTGACGCTACATACGACGCGGCTACATACGGCACACCACAGAAACGGTCATTTTCAACAAGTTCCAATAACGCTTCGGTTTACGCAATTTCAATCGGTTTTCCCTATTTACCTCTGGCGCTTCGATCCAGCGCGAAAGTTACGCGCGTTCAAATTGGAACATGGGCGCGTATATTAAGAGGAGTGTGCAAATAAATGGACAGGCAGCTTCGCAAACGAGTAAATCCTTCGTCGTTGCGTATAGAATGGATTTTTTTAAACGAACGAACGTAAACTGCGACCACTTACGTTATTGTCATCGCGCATTGCTACGCAAAATGATATCGTTAGATTCGTTAACCTCGTCTCATTATCGACGATTCGACGAAATGTCGTCGTCTCTTACGACATCCTCGTCTGTCTCGTTACCAAACGAATTCTCCGGGCCTCTCTTATTCTCCATTTTACGAAACGATGGAAGTTCGACGCGCCATTGCGCTTAATCGTACCAAAATCACGTCGTAACGAGGTCTCGTGGGAACTGCATCGAGTCCCGAGGACGATATTGCTTCGATAGTTTGCATGCCAACGATTCTAGCAGATACGAATTTAAGGCTCCTACCATCATCCCCTATGACGTGATCTACTCTTTACGAATAGAATGTAAAATAAGTCGAATAGATAGCATTCTCCTTAGAATTTAATTAAGTATAGAATATAATTTAATTAAATATATATAGTTAATTAATATATATTAATTATATATATTAATATGTGTGTGTGTGTGTGTGTGTGTGTGTATAGTTACTAAGGTCGGTTCTGGGAAGGAGAAAGGATATGACGGTATGATGAATGAATGACGTATCCACGATGTTTGTGAAAGAGGACCAATCACAACTACGAAATTTTCATTTGTGCAGCGGTAGTCTAAAAGACACATACGCGCACACACATATGGTGTTGGGTAGTAGTATTTTCTCCTGGCAAATTTCGCATTTGAGATTGGTCCTATACATAATCAATAAAATAAATAAATAATATAATATATAAATTATATGTATTATAAGTATATAATATATATATATTTTATCTGTATTATTATTACGTTTTCTATAATTTATATATTATATTTATACAATATATATACATATTTTACACTGGCCGAATTACTTTATTCGAGACATTTGTCGCAACGACGCGAGCACCAAAATTCATCGAATTCGCATGGAGCTTTGGTATTCGATGCTGAAATTACATCGACAGACTCAAGAACCCCATAAAAATCGATACGAGAGAAACTGTCTTTAACAAATATGAGCAAATCCGCGTGGATCGATCTCGAAGCTAACCGAATGGATAGCGAGGGCTCAAGAAACCGAATCATCATCGCCTAACGGGAGGCTAAAACTGGCGAGAGCGAGAAGGAAGGCGCATAGAGTGAGAGAGAGAGAGGAGAAAGCAGACGCGCGCACGAGAGAGAAAGACCGAACGGAAAGGTGAGGAGAGCTCTAATAATGTCGAACGGACGAGTAGTCGATAATATAACCGTGGCGCGGGTCGAGGCCCTATCGTGCGCTCGAATCGGAAACCAATTTGAAAGCAATACCGGGCTCATCGCCCCTCGCCTTATCTGATCAGCAGTCTCGAACAAAACGTTCTTGGATTCGGCTATGATCCTAGAAAAGGGTTGGCGAGGGAGGAGGCGAAGAGTGAGAGAACGAAGTAAGGAAAGAGAGGCCGTCCTTGCACGGCCACCTCTCCATATTTAAATTAGAAGACTTCCAGACTCGAAGATCCCGCCACCCATCGTGGGACCACCGAGACTCGCGCTACTTCGACCCTGCCATCTAACGGACCCGACAGATTGCTAAACAAGGAAAGGACCGCTCGTGCCGGTCGTCGACGAGATCAGGTCGAAATTTTAGGACCAGCGGGAACGCGATGACTTTGCGATCTCGCGAAGGTTCGCCCGTGTCGACTGTGCATCTTCCGATCGAATCACTCTGCGAACTCTTCGGTGCTCGGCTTAACGGCACACTTCGCTTCCATTTTTAACGAGTTAGCTGTGGGCCTCCCTTTTTCGAGAGCGCGCATCTGTACGTGTCGTGAAAATTCAGCCATGGCGTGTATACTCGTCAATGACAAAGTAAATGTCGCTGTTAAAATATTGGATCAAAAAGATGGGTTTATTTGATAAAATTGCCCATCTTATTACTCGTATTTAATTATTTAGTTAACATAAACATATGTCATGTGCATACATATTTTTAAAAACGCAAGGAAAATTAAATACGTGTAAAGGTAAAAATTAAAAAAAAATTGTTTCGTTAGTTTTTATTATTTATGGTTTATACAATATTATATATATAAACGATATTCTAAAAAACGTTATAACTGTACATAAATAAATTCGTTGTGCGAACTGATACGCTGTTTTAGCCGGTGCATTTTCATATATTTATTTGATTGCTTTATTCCGGCCTGGACTTTGAGAATATGTTTTGTTTTTCACAAAAATTACAATTGAAATAGCCAATGATCACTACTTTTTACGCGTGACGAGTATACTCGTCAATCGCAGTTAACCGGTCAACACGTTCCCTGCCAAACCGTTTTTGCTTACATACCTTGACAGCCGTAGGAAGGATCAAAAGGAGTTCTTGCTAGATGGTTTGACACGTATCACCGTATCACCGATAATTTAGTTCCTTTAGTAACCAGAAGAAACGTCCATATAGTTAAGAATTAAAAGCACGAAAGAAATTTGTCACTTTAGTTCGGCGTCACCTGACAAAGCAAAGCCTTCTTGGAGTAGCTTCTCATGGAAGCGAAACACGAATCGCAGCGCCGGCTTGAACGGTTAAAACGGTGTCGAAAGTAGCGACGAAAGGATCGACTGTGCCAGCAGCAGTCTGTGGCAAACCGGAGGCTAATTCAAGCCCAGCGATGGCTCGAGAGCAACGAAGATACCGCGAAAAATCAGGAAAGAAGAGAAAGAGAAAGAACAACAGCGACGTTCCTCGTAAATCATTCGTGCTCTCCCAAGAAAGAATTTCCGAATTTGCCGCTATTCTAGCTGGAAAAAATTCGCTCGTTTTCCAAGTCGACGCGTTCCTCTCGAAAGAGATAAGACGAAATGGTGGAGGATCGAGTCGAAGCTCGTGCAGGCGGTGGTGGCGAACTCAGGGCGCCATAAAACGTCACGTAATTCCCGTGAAGTGGTTTTAAATACACCCCGAGTTGGCTGATTTATCGCGGGCCACCGGAAATCTTTTGGTCCGTTTCCGATTCGGGTCTGAGCAGCCTCTCGACCACCACCGGGGCTCTTTTTTCCATTGAAAAAAGTGACAAACGAGCGGGTTACATAAATTCGAAGGGGAGCGGCGCTCGCGCCTATGCGCGCGTTCCTTTCCAAAGAAAGAGAGGTGCCTCTCTCACCTTCTAGCCACGCCCTGTCTTACCCTCGACGCTCGAGTTCTCCGCTTCTTCCTTCTCCTCCTCCTCCTCCTCTTATCCTTCGTCTAGTCGATCCTTTTTCCTCTTTTCGTCTGGTGGAAGGACGCGGCGCGAGCGAGCAGCCACGTAACCGCGGAACTTCGCACCGCGAGGGTCCCAATAAATTGGAGAACCGCGGCTGGTGCGCGGTGTGGAATCGTCCTCGAGGTCGAGAGGGCGCGAACGGCTGCTGCTTTTACGAGGGGTTGAAGAGACCGAGGCTGTCGGGCGCTTTGTCGCTTGGTAGGTGTTCCTAATCGCGGGATATCGTCTTGTTCGAGAGATTCTCTCTCTCTCTCTCTCTTTTTTTCTCCTTGTCTGTCTCCTACCTAGAAGCACGAAGGAAAATTTACGAGCGTAGACCACCTCGAGATCGTAGCCCGAATTTTCGTTTTTCTTTACGACGCTCGCGATGGTCGTGTTCGGTCCTACGATTTCGAAGGTTTTTTATTTTCTTTTTCTTTCGTGTCTTTTGGCTAGCGCTTCGTCCTCGTCGATGGAAGGATTCCAGATCCTTTTTCTTACCACTCGTTTCCGCATGGTCCTTCCAGGGCGCGGTAAAATGGAAGCCTCTTCGTTATAAGGGAGATTACGTTGAATTAGAGCTGGATGGTCGTTCGAGTCGAGTGCTCCTCGACGCGGTTGATGAAAGATTCATTGTTCGATTATTTTCGAGTTTCTCCACGGTTTTTCCTTCGCCCGCTTTCCTACTCGCCAATGCTCCAGTTCAGGCGGCGTTACGACCAACTTCGTCATTCCGTTCGATACGAGATTGGCGACGCGATCGTCGTCTTGCGTTACCTTCTCTCCCGGTAACGAGGCTAACCTACGCTCGTCTTGGCTAAGAACCGACTCGAACGTGGCCGACGCGCCTTCGGAGTACACTTACTTCTGCTTCTGGCTAATCTCGATTTTGGATTATGTCCAAGACGACTCTCCTTCGATTTGGCTCGAGGGAAATCAACTTACGAGAAAGGTCGCGATTTCGAGCGTACTCGCGGGTCGATGGAGTCGCTGGGATCGTCCCCTTTTGATTTCGCGATGTATTCGAATTTTATTATCGTCAATATAACGTCCTTAACCCATTGACTGCCACGAAAATTTAGCGCGTCTTGCCCTGGGCGCCACGGCTCTATTTCAAAGAAAACACGAACTTTTACAAAATATAATAATATTAAGTTACCGATATAGTATTTCTATCGGCATTTACATTCTTCATTTTTATTTATTTTATTTTTATTGTATTTATTTATTTGTATAATTATTTTATATTATCTATTTTATCATATTTTTATTGAAGAAAAAAACACTACGAGATGACTCGTAGTTGACGTCACTGAACAAGACTCCTGTGCCGAGTGCCAACATTCAATCGTAATTTGTCAAATCTTTTTCGTTGGTAAATGCATGTTCAGAGTAACTAACGCCGCCAACAGGATTCCGCTATTGGTAATAACAACGTTGCAAATTGCGGTCAAAGTCGAACGATGGAGATCTTTGCAAATCGATTTTCTCGAAAACGATGCCAAAAATCCATAAATGGTTCGCTTTATTTTCGAAGAAACGCGTCAGTTCCCTATGACACCCTGGAGATAATATACGTAATTATGATGTTATGATCTAAGCGTCTAAGTTATAATTTTAATAATTTTAATAACGCTTTTAATAACAAAAATTGATAATTCCATAGATTCTCTACACTTATACATTTTTCGATCGAATTCCCGAGTGAACTCGCACCGGAGGTTTGCCAAGATGGCGCGGAATCGTATCCCTTTCGGTTAAAAATATTTTCACAGCGAAGCTCCGTGTCTTACCTCGAGAATAACTTGTTCCTACCATTTCGAAAGTATCTCGATGCGGTGGCTCGATATTGGATTTCCTCGATGGTTTAAAAATCTGCCGATTATCGATAGCACGAAGGAAAGCGTAGATACGATCTTGTTGCGGCAATATCGCGATTCTCGATGCGCGATCGATGAAAAGCCGAGACGTTTCTAGAATGCGAACTTGCACCTTTGGTTTCTAGCTTGGCCAGCAACGCGATCTTTCATCCTGTTCCTCTTCGAAGGACGAGGATTTAAACGGTTGAGCATCGTTTATCGTAAAAAAATGCAAATCGCCCAGAAATATAAGAAGAAAGAAACCTTGCGTATCGCGCGAGACGCATGAATACGCATGCTCCGCTGATTAAGCCATCCGATAATTTAATTTTTCGCGAAAATGCGGCCGCGTTCGCATTTGAAAAACACGGAAGGTTTACAAAGGCAGCGTAACGAAGAGCACCGGGACTCGGAGAGCTATACTTCAACCACCTTATCTGAAATGTTGTTTTAAAATTTTCTTTTAAATATAAACGTATATAACGTCCTCGTTGAAGAACGGTGCAATCGCAACCTCCATTCGTCCCAACTACTCCAACGCGTGGTGGCCGTGACGAATGTTTCGGTATCCAACGATTTATAGAACGATATTTTGCCAATCATCGACCAGCAAAAAAGAGACGTTCGTCCAGTCGATCGTTTTTAAAATAAAGTCGACGAGATCGGAACGTACCTTCGAAGCTGTATTCCAGTTCGACGCTTTGGAAGTATATAGAAAATTATAATATATAATATTATATATATATAAAATACAGTAAAATACAGTAGCATATACGATAGTATGTATACGATTTGTATTTGTAATTTTTGTTTCGTAATTTGCAATTGTAAATGTAATAGTATTTTTAACGTAATGCAAACGAATTTGTGAACGTACGTTTTACGAGGGAACAAAGTAGAAGGAAGAAAAATGAAACGGAGTGCGATGATCTTTCCATTCCACTGTGGACGTTTCGTAGAAATTCTCGATAGCTCCTGCGTGAAATAGGCGGTGGTGGAAGGCAGAATTCGCGAGAAGCGTTTCGCAAAGTCAATCGCCGCGACGTAGATCCTCGTGAGATGTTGCCGCGGGATCGAATTAAGCGCATCCGAGGCCACGATAAACCTAATTTACGATCGCCACCGTGTGTGCTCGCGCATGATGCATCTACAACGCGCTTGGTTGATCGAAGCCTACGAGACGCGAATCTAACGTTTCGACACGAGTCGCTCCTTTCTCCTTCTTACGTTTTTTCCCTTTTTCCAAATATAAGAATCGAAGAGGAAAGAATCGAGGATATCAAATTTGGACTTGGAATAATTCTTGTCGCGCCAACGTCTCGACGAATTCGTTCTCGCTGACCTCTTTCTTCGACCGTCGACGATCGAGAAAAGTACTTTACTTTTCATTAGACCAAAGGCGAATTGTTTACTTTGCCCGCTTGTCCTTTCGTAGTCCATTACGAAGCGTAGGAGAGTTCGATTGGGAATGCGAAACTGTTGCAACAATATTTTCTTATTAACGATAATTTTCTATCGTCGAGTGTAAAATCTTTCGACGATACCGACGACCTAACGAGGCTTCGTTTAATATTTATGCCATCCTCGGCATCGTCCTTAAAAAATATCGAACTAGTCGAGCGTTCTTCTGCCTTTCCTCGACGCGGAAAAAAATCGATGAAATCAAACGGGGCGGATAATCGATGCTAGACCTCCATTATTCGAACGGAAGCTCAACCGAATCATCTCGAAAATTCGCAAAGTCAAAATAACGACGCAGGACCTTCGTTGAAAATCGACGTGAAAAAAACACCCCCGATTACGCCTTATCTCGAACAGAATTTTATTCCTTCCTTTCGTCCGCCCTCGGTGAGTCATAAAATTAATTCAAACTTTTGAAACGCTACGGCGTATCCTTTTTACGCGGCTTCTCCCTTTCCAGGACCTCCGTTCGAGGAAGTAGGTAGGTAGGTCGATGTTGTTGATCGTTTGTCACGAGATGGCCGGGGAACCCTTCGAATCCCTCTTCAGACTGGAAGGCTGTCGGCGTCCTCGCGGTGCTACGGGAATTCGTTCGGCCATCCACAGCTTCCGTGGATCTTCGCGCTCGAAATCCTCGGGATTCCAGGCTCGTCTACTTCCTTTCTTCGCCTCGTCTCCCGTCGTCACCGTTCGCGTTTGCTCGACTCGCTAATTCCTCGGTAAACGCGGAATCCGGCTCTCGTCCACTCGCCCTCTTTCTCTGATTTTTTTTACTCTTGTTCTTCTTCTTTTTCGCTCTCCACGACGATTGGAAGGGAAATCGTACGCACGTGGACGACTATAAAAATCGGAAAGCACCGTTCTTCGATTACGCGAATCAACCAGTTAACTGCGATTGTCGAGTATACTCGTGATGCGTCAAAAGTAGCGACCATTGGCTATTTGAATTGTAATCTTTGCGAGAAACGAAACATATTCTCAAATTTCAAGATGCTTAGAATATTTCGAGGCCAGGCCGGAATAAAATAGACAAATAAAAAATATGAAAAATTTGAGACGAATTCTCGCGTACGCGTATGCACCGACTGAAATAGCTTATCGGTTCGCATAACGAAATTATTTACGTGTGATAATAACGTTTTTTAGATGTTAATGCAAGTGTCGAGTGGCAACTAGTCCAGCGGTAAAGCCTTCGACCGATTTAGCTAAAGAAATATTGTAAGAAAAGATTTCTGCATTTTTCGGATATTATTTGTTTAAATTCATCTTTGCTATTTAAAAAGAATAATGGAACGTTAACGTGACTGAACTCTTCTACTTTCCGGATTACATACCAAGAATTTCATCAGCAAACGATCGAAATAAGATTAGAAAAGAATCGCGATATTGGTGTTCGACGTGCAAATATCGTTCCTTGCTTTTCTGACTACCACTCTACAGCGGCAATTTGAATTTTTAATTTTTGTAAGCATCTGATTTTTCCCGCGTTTTTCGTTTATTGTATACGTAGTTTACGTTAATGTTAAGCGAATAATTAAATATTAGTAGTAAAATTGTTAATTTTACAAAATAAATCCATCTTTTTAATCTAATATCTTAACAGCGACACTTACTCTGTGATCGACGAGTATACTCGTCAACGCTTGACTCTCGCTACACAGCTAACTGGTTAATTCGACGTAGCTTGCGATGGAGTCGTCCATGAATTTACGTACGGTTTTATTCCGCATTGTTTGTTCGCTACTTCCGCGCCGCATCTTCGATCTTTATTTCGATAATCGATGATTTTCGACTCGACAAATTCCGTGCAATTATTCGGTACGATTATTCGCAATTTTAATCGTGTCGTTCGTCTGCCGGCATTCGTCGTTGATCGATCGTCATCAATTTTTGACGCTTTACCGAAAAAGAGGATTTTTCGAGGTAACTTCACTCGAAGCCAATTTTGGCATCGTCCAGACGCTGGATCGATGCGAAAGTCAACTGCCACGGTTGTCTGCCAGGGGCAACGCAAACGTTTATTTATCGTCGCGTTTAACGAAGTCGAACGAGTCGAAGCTGCCGGATAAGTCTGGAAAAGAGGCCGTCGTGGTATCGGCGGCAACGAAGCTTCGAAGTTTGACAGTGAACAGACAGCGATCCTTCGCGATACATTATTCAAGGCGAATCGGTTTGTCTGTCTCCGGAAAATTGGCGAGCTCCGCTAATTGGAGCTTCGGTTTGGCGCGCGCGCGCGCACGCGATAAGGCCTTTGGATGAAGGGTGATTAAATGGCAAGGACTCGGGTAAAGGACGAGCCAGATACGATTAACCCATTAACGCTCTCTGTGCACACCTGTGTACATCTCTTCGAAGAGCTAGTTGGAATTCTTTGTCTGTGATCGATAGTAAGTCAATTCAAAACTAGAGGGCGCCAGTGGTCTATAAAATAAAAATTGAGTAACAGCGTGAAAATCGACGTCGTCGACGTTGTTAAGAGATTTTAAACTGGAGCGAAAAATCAACCTGGAAAGCTTTGAAGAACCATTTAGCTGGGTTAATCGTCATGATGGAGATTTGTGACGTTGAGAACTCTACTTGAAAATACCTCTTCTTGGCGCTATTTAGGATTCTTTGATTATCGTGGAATTAATTATTTCGAAACTAGGGGGCGCCAGTGGTCTATGCAATAAAAATTGAGCGGTAGCGCGAAAATAAACGTCGTTGTTTTTACGTCTTGATTACGGACTGTCCCTCTTTCGACGTTGTTAAGAGATTTTAGACTGGATTGGAAAAGCAACGATCGCAACCTGGAAAGCTTTGAAGAACCATTTAGCTGTGTCAATCGCCATGATAGAGATGTGTGGCGTTGAGAATCGTACTTGAAAACGCTGTGAGTTGAGCGACCTTTCTTCCAGCAGTTTTACTCCAAAACTATTCACTAAACACGCCTATTTAACTAACTATTTTATTTTACTGTATCGAGCTCAATCAAGAGCCCATTTACAGAGTTAGCCAATGTCCAATATACTACAGGATATATATATATATATTTTTATTTAAGGTTTAACAATTTGTCTTATCGAAAGTGTGTACCTCTTCGAGAAGCTATCTGAGGAACTATTTGTCCGTGATTATCGTGAAAGTAACTTATTATTTCGAAACTAGGGGGCGCCGGTGGTCCATAAAATAAAAATTGAGTAACAGCGCGAAAATAAATGTAATTTTGACTTCGTGACACGGATTACGCATCGTTCGACTTTTTGAAAAGAACTTAGACTAGAGTGGAAAAGCAACGGTTGCATCCAGGAAAGCTTTGAAGAACCATCGAGACGTGTCAATCGCCACGATCGCTGCTTTAATTTCGAAATTACACGAATTTATAATCTCTATCTCTTTTTACAAACGTTTTATTTAGCCCAATACGTCGCAATGCATAAGAACGAGAAATAATATTCACTCGCAGTTTTATTTTAGGCCTTAAGAGCTTAAGGACAAATTCGGGCGTCGTGCGGTCGCTTTTAACTGTGCCGCTTAAATCGATCGATTTTGAGAAGAGGTGGACGAGATCTGGGCCGATTGGAGGGCGGCAGAAGGCGCGAGTCGGCGATTTTAGGATATTTAACTCGGTCGAGGTGCCGGTGTTCGACCCAAAGGCGTTCGCAAACGTTTGATGTAAGTTTAATGGAAGATGGTGGGTGGATACGCGACCCACGTTGTCCTTTCGCGTTCCGCGCGAAAGATCCTTCTTCTCCGTTATTAATGATAACTGTTCTCGCAGTTCCGTTTCGTTTGTTCGAAAAGTTTCTGCTATATCGTGTTTTCCAAGGGAACCGTGCTTTTCGAGGAGTTAGGAGATCAGCCGAGTCCAGCAGCCGAGTCGAGCGACAAATTCTAGGAGAGCGTCTTACAAGAAGAAACACGAGCCCTTTGGAACGATTTTTTGCCGTATCCTCGAGAAAATTATAGGACCATAGGATCGCGATTGGTCGACTGCCTCGTCGTCGCCTATCGTTACAAGAAATACCATATCAAGAGAGTACAAGCGAAGAAAAGACCAGAAGGAAAATGGAAATTTCCGAACTTTAATATGCATGAGTCGTGCGCAAAATACATTTCGTTCCGGTCGAATGAAATTATCCACCAGACATATAAAACATATCCTTCCCCGAGTTCGACCTTGACTTTGACTTTCAACGAAAGCTTTCTTTTTCTTTTTTTTTGAGACACATTGAAAGAAGACGGATAAAAACTAAAAAGATGAGAGTGAGAGAACGAGTATCGTTTTAACCCATTAAGCGTGCTTTTAATTTTAAATACCCCCCACAGTGTGCGAAATTAAAATCAAACAATGACTTTTTAGCATTTTTATTTATTTATTAATTTTTAGTACTTTTAGAATTTTTATTATTTATAATTTATTAAAAGCAAGAATTTTATATTCTTCACGACGAGTGTACACGTGAAACACGTGTCGGCGAGACTCTTCGTCAGTCGTAAATTGGTACATAAAAGCGAGGAACGCGTCGGTTCCTCGAAGGCTTCTTTTTTCTAAAATCGCGGTACAAAATTCGAGGAAGGTTGACAAGACGAATCGATTTACTTGCGAGTCGATGTCTTTCGAGCGGACGCGTGTATCGATCGTGACGATCGATACGGGAGAGGGACGAATAAGCGACTGCCTCGAGGAACGTTTCGCCTCTTCACGTGGTCCTCCAGGGCGATTCCATACGATTTAACGAGGCAAGATAAACTCGTAGGTGTTTAAGTTTACGGCCGGCTGAAAACGAGAACAAGCGAACAAGGGAGGGAGAAATAATTTAGTTCCGCCTCGACCTGACCGGAAAGAGAGCCTCTTCCCCTTGGGAGGTCACTCGAAGGAGATTTAATCGCGGATCTATCGGACGGTTACATCCTCGGCAACAACGAACGAGACTCGGACGCGTTCCCACGAAAGGACGAGTCGCCATCTCCGTGTCGGCCGAATGTCGCGGCGTGTAACAACCATCGAGCCTCGCGTCGAAAGGGAAAACGCAGCTTGGTTCGACGTGAAAGCGACCGTTTTTTCCTGCGTGAATGTAAATTTTTATTCCAATCGATCGTAACCTTTCGCCGTTAACACCGAACGTACCGACATTTTCGTATACTTAATTACACCGTAAATCAGTCGAATTATCCCTTACGAAGCAAACGTTGATTTAAAGAAAGAAAATTGTTAATTTAACCAAGGAAATAATGTACGACGTGTACTAATAAAGTAGTCAAACATATTTTCATTCTTATAAGCAATATAAAGAATTAAAGTAAATTTGGAAAAGGGTCGGTAGTCTTCGGTGATCGCACTTGCGTCTTTCAGCGCCACCTTGAGATTTTATTTTTATTTTAATTTTTTTAGTATATTTTATGAATATCAATTACTTATTTTGAATATGTGATAAAATATATAATATAAATAATAACGGCACAAACTTTCCAGACAACCCAATAAATAAAAATAAAATTTAGGCTAGTCATATATCGAATTATAATTCTTAGTGATTAAATTCGGAATGGTAAATTTTCTTTTACCGACGAGAGTCGGCGCAGGTCGTCGCACAAGTGCCGAACTATAGTCGGCACCCGTAACGAAAGGTTTGACGTTCGATCGATTTTAACGTTCCCTCCTCCCCGACGAAGTAAAAATACACGCGCTGGCGACCCACGGCTCGATGGTGCGCGTCTAGCGCGTATTTCGCTCCGTCGACGACAGTCGAAAGGTTAACAAGCACTAAAAGCGACTCGTAATATCGTTGGAAACGACGACGTCGTTCGATCGAAGGGCCGAAACTTTCTTGCTGATAGCGCGTCGCGACGCGTGTTCTCGCTCTCCTCTCGGTGATTTCTTGAGAGAGAGAGAGAGAGGAATGAGAGTAAAAGAAGATGGCGAAGAAAAGGAGAGCAAAGAAAAGATAGAAAAAAAAGAGAGGAAGAAACGTCGCTCCCTCGATTTGACGCCTGACAGAGAGGCATACATTATGCATTTATATCGGAGGTGACCGCGTCTCTTAGGTGAAATGGCAGATCGTTCGGTAACCGGCACTCTCCCGGAGGCTCCTGAATAATAAACCGCCTTAGGATCTCTCGCCGGTCCTCTCCCGCTGCGCGACTCGATGATGTCGGTGATGGCGTCGTTCTTAAGCCAACAATCTTCTTTCGAAAGGTCTTCCGCCGCCGAGCATCGACCAGCAACCACCTAACCTCCGATTTTCAACGATTGCCTCGCTCGTCTCGCTTGTCTTTGCTTCGAGACTCCATCGTTGAAAATACCTCTATTTCTCTCTCTTTCTCTTTTCTCTCTCTCTTTCCTCATCCTTCTTCACCGAAATTTCGATCGTAACGTCGCGATTCTAAAATTACGAGGTTAGCGCCGCTCGCGAGACTTCCATTGGATCCGTGCGATCATTTTTTCAAGCCGATTAGACAGTTATTACGAGCTCGATTTTCTCCGATTTTAAGAGGCGCTTCGACCGTCTTCAGAGTCGGTCCTTCGTCTTCGATCTTTTGGGAAATTCGACTGATTTAACCGTCCAAGTGTATTTTTAACGCCAAACCTACCGGCACTTTTCGTACACCTAACCGCAAACGGTCAAGCGATCCCTTACGGCACAGAGTTTTAGAAGAAAATTGTTTATTTATCGAAGAAAATACTGTACGAAATATTCAAAGGTATTAGGTTGTTCGGAAAGTAATTCCGTTTTTTCCAAACAGTTTTTCATAAAAAGAACATTAAAAAACAAAAAAAAAGCCGTGAAACTCAATGTTTTTAAAGAAACGAAATGACTTTCCGAACAACCTAATTTATTGTATTTCCATATTTATAAGCAATATAAAGAATTAAAATAAATTTTGAAAAGGGTCATTTGACCTCAGTGTTAAATTTCGTCGATTCGCCGTCAGCGTCGAAACGATCGTTGGAAAAGCCGTGAATAAAACTTCGACTCTCTCTCTCTCTCTCTCTCAATTTCTCTCTGTTTTCGTTGATCGGTTAAGACCGAAAGACGGGAACAAGACGTTAAAAGCACGAGCGAAGAAACGGCTTAGGAACGAAACGACGACAGTGGCACGTTGCTACGCGGCATTATATATTTACTCGATATAAAGTACGAGAGAAGGAGAGCAATGCAAGTGGGAATTAGAGATAGAAGGAGAGATCGTTCCTCGTTACGACGTAAAGGAACGAATCGATCGTCGCCGCCGGTAATATTGGCAACCCGCTTTGATGCTTTCGCCCTTTCGCCGCAAATCCGAGAGCAAGCGTCTGGAGCAAAGTTCGAACGACAGTCGGACTGGATCGTGGTTCTCCTATCTCGTGATTAGGAGAACAAATTCTTCGAAACCTTCGAGGCGTTTTGGAAACGACGAAATCGCCAAAAATCGGTGTCCCTTCGTACGACAAATTCCAACCGCGAGGTAAACGTTTACTCTCTCTCTCTCTTTCTAGGGTCGCAGATACCTTTTACATCCTCCCTGTAACATCATGTACGTCAAACGCGTACGTAAGGAAGGAGTCGCGATACTTTTTGCCCTTCGCACGTCTTCGTGGCGACTCCGACACCATTTGTCCTTTTCTACGATCGATCGTCCACTTCCATAAGCTCCGTAGAGAACCACGGAGGAAATAAACCATGGACTATCGAGGTTTTCTACGAAAGTTACGATGGACGATTGATCTTGGATCACGAAGAAAAACGCGGGATGTGAAAAACGACGTCGTGATTAGAATAATCGTTTGGACATGAGAGATTTTAAAAGAATCGACGTCTCTTCGTACGACAAATTCCAATCGCAAGTTAGACGCTTACGTTAATTAGCTAATTTTATTTACTGCTTCCCCAAGCTTCATAGACACCTTTTACATCCTCCCTACAACATCATATACGATAAACGCGTACGTAAAAAAAGGAATCGCCATATTTTTTGCTCTTCGACCGTCTTCGCGGCGACTCCGACACCATTTGTCCTCTTCCATGATCAATTGTCCACTTCCATAACCTCCGTAGAGAACCACGGAGGAAATGAACCATGGACCGTCCTGGTTTTCCACGAAAGATATGATGGACGATTGATCACGGATCACGAAGGAAAACAAAAGACGCGAAAACTCGGAATGAAAAATTCGAAAAAAAATCGACGTCTCTTCGTACGTAAAATTCCAATCGCAATGTAAATGCTGACGTCAATTACCTAATTTTATTCACTCTGTCATCGACTCTGACACCATTTGTCCTCTGCCATGATCAATTTCCACCTTCGCGAGTCCGATAAAAATAATAAAGATAATAAAAAATGCAAACGTAGCTAGAAGTGCATCGTACACGACGCATAGTCGAGAAGCATCGAATCCGAGCAGGCTTCCTTTCGGAGGCCGCCTAAGCCGTCCTCTAATCTGACGACACGACGCGCCTTTTAGCGCGGTTCCTAGAAACGACGTCGCCAGCCATCTTCCTTCACCCTCGGCTCGGAACGAGCGACGTTGACACACGAGCAAGATTTTTCCTCGCACTCGCGCCATTTCGTCCAGAAAATTAATTTTATTCACACCGTGGCGCAAAGTACAATCCCGTGTTTTCCAGGCAGCCAAGAAAGCGGCTGGCGTCGTCGCGGCTTGTCCTCTCTCCCGCTCGTCGCCTTCTTTTCTTTCCTTTCTTTTCCGAGCGAGGAGACGGTCCTCCTCGTTCCTCGCCGCGTCATCGTCCTCGTCATCGTTTCGTCCTATCCATCGCTCGATAATCGCCCGTCCGACCGGCCTCCGATTTTTCTCCGCAAGCTTCCGGAATACGGAAGCTATCGATGGTCCAGACGAAACGGAACATCCATTTTGGCTCGCGATCGACGCGTCAACCGTCGTCGATTTGTCCAACGTTCCCTCCATCTTCCGAGAGTCTTCGATGAAATCACGCGTCTACGTCGTTCAACGTTCTTTTCCAATCGTAGCCTAGCTTCGAGCTTCGTGTTTTAATCTCACGATTTTTTTTCTATTTCTATTCCTTTGCCATCGTTCGCGAAATTCGTTCGTAAAGGAGCGGCACTTCTCTATCGTGATGTCGATAAAGGCTACGCTTCCGCATTGACGTTCGCGCGATATTCGTGATTTTGAACGAAATTCGAAATTCTTAGTGGCGGAAATATTAACCAGCGTCATGACGAATTGAGAAATGCGACGAGGAATTCATCGGGGAAAATATAAAATTATGTAGAATCTCCTATCGACGCTTTCCACTCGTATGTCGCTGTTCTACGTTTTATTATTGTACTTCGTTATACTTCGTTATATGCTATGCTATTTTTTATTAAAATATTATTTTTTCTACTGTAGGGAATTAATGGCTGTTTAGTCGATCGAGCGAGGAATAAGGATAGAATCTTTCCTCTAAAATTGAGGTATCGATACGTTGAATTTATTTAAAGTATATACAAAGAATACAACTTCTTTTAGCACATTCCTGCACAACGTCTTAGCTGTTTCTCCCCAATTCGGTCCTTTCCAATTCTCTTCTTTCCCCTTAGCCCTTAGAAACGGAACGCTTAACCTCGAAACCCTCGCTCGAGAAAAGACGACACTCTCTCGAAATGCTCTTTCGAGATATTTCTCGGATACTATACTACTAAATAAAGTTTAAATCGTAATACGTCCCCATAAGAATCTCTTCATCTTGATCGAATATGAAAAGAAATTGCAATCGGTATCCTTCTCGAATATAAATACGAGTACAAGTTACGTATTAACCCTTATGACTCCAAGTGTGCCTCTAAACTATCACCGACGTGCGGCGTTCTACTCCAAATGCACTTCTTACTTCCGATATAACAGATAAGTAACAACGTTTAGGTGGGAAACTCCGTATAATAAAAGTGTCTTGTTTGTTCACCAAAAGGAAATAATGCGGTAAAAAACAGACAGATTTCTACTGTGAGACCTGTAAACACAAACCATTGCATCCCAATGAATGTCTTAAAGAATACCACATATTCATCAATTATAATTAATAATATAAATATCGTATTCAAAATTATATTACTTTTGAATCGAATTAAGATTGTTACGAACGACTTTAATATTATTATTTATACGCCACTGTAGCATTTAAAGTCTGACACTTAAAAGCTTGCAAGTTAAAATATGACGAGAACAAGTTGGAGTGGCCGGTTGATATTCACACTTGACCCTAACCTGGTGCGATTGACCATACTTTGCAGCCTTTCGCGATGGTGGAGCTGACCATTATTGAGAAAGAAACCTTATTACTCTAACGATAAAATCTGTGCCCTAGGTAGAAGGCGTCAGTCGCTGTAAACTAATGAACGACTGCCGAATGTAGACGGCATCCGTCGCGAAAGGGCTAATAGTTGGACCGTCAAGGGTTAAAGGGTACGAATGCATCCTATTAATCCCATTTCAACCTCCTATCACATCGGCCGATAAGTTCCCGGTCTAAAAATAATGCCCGGCAATGCAAACTAAAGCCTACAAGTTCCTTTGATATCTTTAGAGTGTCAGCTATCTCTTGCATCTCACTTTGCGATTTGCCAAAAGAATTTTGTGGACATTTTTGACGTTTCCTGACGTAACCACCTGTCTTGGGTAACCAAAATGCCGCATCATTGGTGATCGTACGTTTAAATTCAGCAAACCAGTCAATAAGGGTGGATTTTCCTGGTGCGGAGATCGGATAACACTTATCAAGCCAAGCTTTCGTTTCGACGGTGTTCTTTCCCCATCAAAAAGCAATGTTTTACCAACACACGAAATTCATTCGTTTCGCTAAAACCACTGTTACTTTTAAACCAAACGTCGG
>JAITYT010000247.1:1231339-1248460 GCA_025433975.1 Liostenogaster flavolineata | reverse complement strand
GAGAGAGAGAGAGAGAGAAGACTTCGTTCTACTATATGTAGGACGCACGCCCGAGCGATCATCGATCTAATCACGACGATGTTCTTGGGGTCGTGCCTCGTAGACGAGTAGGAGGTACGTTTACCTCGAGCAAAAAGATGAGAAAAATTCGAGGTTGTAATTAGAATCGTGCGAGAACGTCGTGAATCTTTCGCGTGGATCGATGAAATTAATATTACATTCGGCAAAGTAAAGTTCATAAATCGCACCGTCGATGCTATCCAGGAGGAAAAACTCTTACGCATCCGTCGAGTTAAATAGCGTTTCTCACGATCTTGGATCGGATTTTCCTTTTTTTAAATCGGTTAAGTAAATTAAGTTCGCGATTTTCGAACGACCTTCGTTCTATTGGTCGATGCGTATGAAATATCAGATTTTTAAATGGATATAAATATATATAAATTCGACATTTCATACGCACCAATCTAACATAATCGTAAGTACAATTTATTCGCGTATTCATGGCGTTCGTCTTACTAATGGCGAACGACGTAAAAAAAAACGATGAATATATTGTATTTATAGAGAATGTAATTTTCTCGTTAAGAGACCCGCGAGTAGATCAAATCGAATGATTTTTGTTCGACGGAAAAAGGAAGCATCCTTCTTAAATCACGTCAATTTCTTTCGGCCACTTTTCTCGCGTAACGGCTACGTCAAAGTTATATTGACTTTAGGTTTCAGAAAGAGCAACGATCGTATAACTAAACTGCGTAAAAAGGACGACCAAAGTTCAAGAGCTTCGTGAACTTTATATTCACTTAGCGAGAAACTCGGGTCACCGTTGGAACTTTCGTATTTTCGTACCACCACCCAGCCCAAATGTACATAGAATATCGTGCTCGCTTTAAAAACGAAGTTGAAAATTTGTCGCGAGCGTCGGATCGATCGGTATTTTACTTTTACAATCTACGGTAATAACCGATCTAATTATACGTCGCGTCTCGCATCAACGAGTGCATTTCGAATTTCGCTTGCCCTCTCGCTCCCTCTATCCTTCGTCTCCTTCGGCCCTGCTAACCTCTTCTTCTAATCTCAATCCGTACGAGTTCATTTTCTGGTATCCCGAGGCGTCGACCGTTAACCTTTAATTACAGGGCGGTCGAGGCGTCTGAATTTATCGCTAATAACATTGCGAGCGACGTTAAGTTACATCGGTCGAGGCTCTTTACGATGCGCCAGCGCGTTACGTGGCGATCGCAACGCGTGCATACAAACGAATTGCGGTTTCTCCGCCGTTTCGCCATCCACGTGTGCGTTTGACCGATAGAGAGGGAGAGAGAGAGAGAGAGAGAGAGAGAGGGAGAGAAATTAGGAAGCAAGGACGCACGATTCGTCGTAAATCGACAAAATTGCCGGTTGTATGGATTTCGTGAACGGAAGATTTGAAAGCCTATGAGAACGGACAGCTCAATTTTTGAATCGTCGTTATGAGCTTCGAGTGATTTAGTCGTCGTGAATTTTTGTTTTAGTAAGAGCCACCATTAACTCGCGATTATTAATGGAATTCCGTGGTCGGTAATATGTCGCTAATGATTTTGTTCTTTGGTAATCGCGTAATGGGTCCGCGTTTCGAACTAAAATCAAAATTAAGCGCATCGGAGTGGATACTGGTAAAAGCTAGGTTAATTCTCATCTTCATTTTCTGAAAGAAATATATTCGAGCGACGGACTTTGACATTGTTATTACGATTAGTTACTTTGGGATTTGGAACAAATTTAGTCTTTCTTTCGTGCTTCTGTTAAAGCGGTTGTTTTTCAGGTTTAATGATTTACTTCTTATTTACGTAATTGCAAGCGAAATTATTTAGTTCGTTGCGACTGTAAAGGACGTGACAAGTTCCAAAAATTGTCAGTTACTGCAACAATTCACTGCCTATCTATGTGTGGCTTTTAAGATTCCAGATCTTGTCAAAAGAGGACCATCGTGTTAAAGATTTAAAAGAAAATGCAATTACAGCGCATTGCACTACTTTAATAAATTCGTAATTTAATAAAAAATTTAGATAATTCGTTATCCAGCTCGGCGAATGTTTCCTTCCTTTGACTCGAATTCACCAGCGAAATTTCGATTTGGACCGACCCTCGTGGTGATTCGAAAGGATCCGAGGCGAAGGTCGGATTTAGCCGCATCGAATCTCCCGCGACGAAAATTCGGATTCGAAACAAATTTAGTCTTTCCTTCGTTCTTTTGTTAAAGTAGTTGTTTTCAGATTTAACGATTTACTTCTTATTTATGAAATAGCAAAGGAAATAAGTTCATCGCAACTGGAAGCAATAAAAAAAAATTGCAATTACAGCGCATCCCGCCATCTTGATAAATTTAAAGGCGCTTAAAAAGCAAGCGTTTCTCGTGCAATAATTCGTTGCCCAGCTGGGCGCGTGTTTCCTTCCTTTGACTCGAATTCACCAGCGAAATTTCGATTTGGACCTCGTGGTGATTCGAAAGGATCCGAGACGAAGGTTGGATCTGGCCGCAACGAATATCCCGCGATGAAAATTCGAAATTACTCGATATTGTACGTCGAGGCGTGTCGAGGAGAGGGAAAGAGAGAAGACCCTTGAACAAACGGTGTACCTCGACGGTCCGTTCGTACATAACGTCCTCGTTCGTTCGCCCGTCCGTACCTTCATCCGTTCGACATACAGCGGCTACGGAAACGTTCGGTATGAAACATTCACGGTTTCGTACGACCATACGTGGAAAATTCCGCGCCCGATTCACCGTCGTACGATTCAAAAGCGGAACGTTGAGACGCGAGTGCCCGGAGTAATATTCGTCGGGAGAACGTACGTACGCGATTGTCACGACGAAAACGTATTATGTACTTTGGCGAGACAATATTGGTGGAAGTGGAAATCTTCTCGTAAAATATCTTCGAATATTCACGCGTAGACGCGGAAACTATCCGTTTGATTTAAAGGCTATCCTCGCGTTGTGTCTGCGTTAGTCCAACCACGTAACGTATGATTTTCGTTCCTACGAATCGATTCACTGTCGTAAATTTTTTAACGCTTTCTTAATCGATTTTCTAGAATTCCTATACCTTGAGAAATTTCGGATAAGTATAGGCTTCCATCGATATAAGTTCGTCGATCATCACGAAGGTATTTTTAAATACCGAACGCGGGCTTTGGCTATACCACGCTTATTGTATTTGCCATGCAGTACCTTCCTTCAAATTAACGTAACTCGTGGGTTACCGTGCTCGTTCGTTGCTTTTTCTTAGGTGTAGTAAACCCTATTGCACTATATATTATATATATATTATAACTATATACATTTATATAGTAATAAACGGTCCAAGAAGAAAACTGTTTGTCCGATCGATCCAAACTGACGTCAGCGGTGATCAGAAGGCACTTATTATATATAATATATCATATATCGGATATACATCTACAGTGCAATAGAGTCCACTATATCTGAGAAATATAATATAATAATGATGTGCTTTTATTTGATATTTTAAATTAATTATTACTTTATAAAAGAAATTTTTTTCTTAATCTAAATTAGGTTAGGAATAGAGTATATTATATTGGCTATCCTACGCCGTCTCTTTCGTTGAAATCTTCGCATCGCGTTGAAGCAAAGCGCGCGCGTGATACGATATCACGTTGAAATGGTCAAACGGTGAATATCTTGCATCTTCGCTGATCTCGACTCTAAAGGAACGAGTCGATCGCGATAATCCCTCGTTCCTTCGGTGAACGACGTGCTGAGAATCGCCTCGCAGATTCAAGTCGACATAGATGCGCGATATCATGGAAAAGCAATCGCGAATTGCGAGGACGCGAAAGAGGACAACGAGTGCGATCTCGTCCATCTTCTGCTTTGATCAATTGACTTGGTATCCATTGATCGATCTTGAGAAGAGATTGTTTTATGTCTTTGATTAACCCAATCAACTCGTATGACGTGACGTTCGCGTCCATTCGTAACCGAGCCTTTAATTTTTACCGGACGCCGTGTATAAAGTCGTACATCTTCGAGTAACTTTCAAAATAGTTAAAAGAGGGCACATAAAACATGAAAACATAGAAACGTAAGAAAAAGATTTTTGTGCAGTGGTCAGCCAAGTTGAGCATTTAAATCTGAGTGCAGTGTATACAGATAGGGTATTGCAATCAGAGTTGATTAATTAGGAAAAGTCGAAATATTGCGTTGCGCGAAACCGGCGAATCGTCGTCTCCTCGAGTCAATGGACTGATATAACCGCGATTAAAAATCCATTAAACAGATTCTATAGAATGACTCGCGACCGTACGCTCGATTTTAGTCGATAATCGGAGAATCAACGTCTCCGCATAAATAATTATAAGTGAATTAATATTATTTGGTTAATAAGGGTTCACAGTCGTACGATCGAAATCTTCGCCACGGTTACGAATTATCCAAGAAGATTACGACGATAAAAGCGAGCGTCGTTCGTTCGTATATAGGGTGGCCGATTGGAATGCGTTGAAAGGAGCTAAAGGGTTTTAGATCGAGAATTTCTCGGTAGATGCTCTCTTCCAGTGTTCCTACCTCGACAGGAAGTACGAGCTGGCTGTCGCGAGCTCGTTATAAAAGTTTAGCCCTTTCGCCATGGATTACGTGAAACCAGCGACTAGGTAGACTGCCGGATGGCAGGTGACTGGTCAGGTAACCGTATGGGTCAACCGTTTTTGAGTCGATGTCGGTGCTCGCGACTACAAATAATTTGCCCTGAGCATTTTCTCCCTATCCCCTACCGTCTTCCTTCCAACCTGCACTTTACTTCTTCTCTCGTTCTCCTGTTTGTTTATATATTCGCTTTCTCGAGGTCTCCTGCTCACCGCAATCACCGGCAGCATCCAAGCCGACTGCTTCTAACGCGAGGTAAAATCCTGCAACCGTAGGACGATTCCTTTGTTCCGTCACCGCCGCCGCCAGCCAGTCTAGTCTCGAATTACATATTCCTTCAAAAAGGAATAAATCTCTGAACGTGCCGCGAGACTGACCGGCAGAGGAGGACGGAGTCCGTGAATTTATCTCGGCCACCAGCAGCTCCGGCCTTGGAGCAGCACTGATAAGGAAGTATTGGGTTGTTCGGAAAGTTCGTGCCGATTTTGAAGACAAATTTTTTCTTTTTTTCTTGAAGATTTATCTTTTTTTAAGAAAAAAAATTAATTATATAGTATACGTATATAATTATTTATTATATATATTTAATAAAATATAATATAAACTATAAAATAAGAAATAAATTTTAGAAAAACCGAAAATCGACACGAACTTTCCGGACGACCCGATACTTCCTGCACGGAGGTCAGAGATACCTGTATTATAATTTTTACTTATATAAACGTTATATTGTTACGTAATAAATATTACGTATTATAATTATACCACGTATAATATTTAAGTGTCAGTGCTAATGCAATACATTCGATTGACAATCTTTGGTAGTTCCTACTTTCGGTTAGCCTACCGGTTTACACTTTTATTTTGTTCTTAAGGAGCATTGTACAGTTGTGGTAAATTTATTGTTACTATACATTGCGTGATTTTTTATTTCAAATTAAGTGTTCGATGTAGGAAAAAACATGTCGGATTTGAAACCAACTTTCGGTATTTGTGCGACAGTGACACGGTTTTCTTAGAACCAACTACGTTTGCTCAACACTAAGCGTACCAAGCGGAGTCAAATAACCCTTTTCAAAATCTACTTTAATCGTTCGTATCGCTTATAAAAATGGAAACATATGCTTGACTATTTTATTAGCATATGTCGTACATTGTTTCTTTCGATAAATTAACTTTTAAATTTTCTTTTAAAAATCAACGTTTGTTTCGTAAGGGGTCATTTGGTTAGGTATACGAAGATGCCGGTACGCTAAATCGATGATCCGCCGGGAACCATTCATTTTGGATAGTCTTTATTCAATACAATTATTTGTACAGTCTTAATAGTATTAATTAATTAATAAGTAATTAATTAATGGTATTATGATAATATTTAATGCTAATACCGATGCTATATGTTCGAATGACGGTCTTTGGTAGTCCCTAATTTCGTTCAGCCTACCGTTTTGCACTTTTATTTTATTCTTAAGGGAATATAAAACAATTGCGGTACATCTGTTGTTATTATAATTATATATACTGTGTTATTTCGCTTAAATTAGTGTTTTATACTTGTATATAAAAACATCGATAGGAACCTAAGCTTTCAACGCGATACCGTCTTAATATTCTCGCGTCGTTAGCCAAGCGAGATTTCGGTTTATTGCGCGGAAAATTTTTCTCGGCCGAACGTCGCTCTCGACCTTCCGAATCGTATCGTTCGTTGTCGATGTTCGTCTCGCGCTCGTCTCTGCTTTTTTTTCTTCCCCTCTTCTTTCGTTGTTATTGTCGTCGTACGTTCGTAATATCGGAGGGGAGATCGGAAAATAAACTCTTATTTGTGCGTATCAACGTTCGTTCGACGACAATCGACTCGGTAGGTCAAGTCAGTCGTCCGTGAGCCTACGTCGTGGAAGCATTTTCCCGAGGAAGAAATCGTTGATCGCGAAGCGGTTTCGACATCGAAGGGAGATTCGTTTCATCGAATCCCGGATATCTTTACTCGTACTAATATTAATCTGTTAAACAAGGAATACAATTTTGTGAAACTCGTTTCACACTGGAGACTTTTTTCGCAGTGATAAGTAATGTCACCTCACCTCAAGTAACAAAAGAAGATTATTTTTAACTTATCGATTTGTTTTATCTCCACAAAGAATCCTATATTATTTAATATATATTTATAATAAATGTGATTATATTTATTAATAATATATAAGAACTACATAAAACGTAATGCATTCAACATAATACATTTAATTTCAATAACAAAGAATAAAAAATGTCACTCATATTTTGGAAGTCTTCCAGGCATGACGAAAAATGTCGTCATACCTACTTAACGAGTTAAGTACGGAAGGATCGCGCAGACATTTTAACCCTTCTATGTATCAAACTGACATTATCGGCTGTACGATCGGTATGTTAAAATTATTATTATATCCTACCGAAGATTATTCGTCGTCGTTACTCAAAATCCCGACGTTTTATTCGGCTTGAGATTCGTTGTTATCCATATTTCGCGTGCGATGACACCAGTTCGAACTTTAGCTAACAGAAGGCTCGTGTTTGTTGCAGGTATGCCTGCTGGGTCTAGCGGCGAGCGACAACAGCACGATAGGCGATCGATCGACGAACGAGAACGTCTCGGAAATCGCCAGCGCCGGCAACAATATCGAGATGGACACGGTGGACCAGGTAAGTCCAGAACGACTTTTCGCTTCGACGTGCTGCGAACTCGCGAGAAAGGAGACGTTGCCCTGCGAAGCACCGCTGAAAGCGGCCCTTTGCTGCCGCTCCGAGGGAAGGAAAATCACGAGAATACGCGAATCGCTCCGGTTGAAGTTAAAGAGTGAAAGAGAGAGAGAGAGAGATGATAATGAAAAAAAAGAAAAAAGAAGGAAAGAAAGGAAAGGGTGGAAATGAGAAAAAGAGTGGAAAAGGAAAGAGAATAGCAAAGTCTCGACCGAACGAACGGTCGACGATTTTAAGAGAGAAAACGACGGCAGTCCGGTTAAATTTACAAGTGTCAGGTGCACGTGGAAAACGAGCACAAAACGCTTGAGAGAACGCGGATAGGCGAGAGAGAAACGCGTTTCTTACGGGCGCGCGTACGTGTGTCGTTCTTCCGCGCGTCCTGCTGAGGGTGACTTAGAGAGGAGAAAAGGAACCGACGCGAGAAAAAGACGGAGAGATAGAGAGAGAGAGAGAGAGAGAGATCGTCAAAACCGCTAGAGGAAAAATAAACGTCTTTATTCATGGCAGCCAGACGGAAATAGGTCGCAGAAATCGTTATACAGGGGCAACCAACTCTCCGTCGTCGTCTTCGTCGTCGTAACGCGCCAAAAGAGAGCTTTTATTTTTCCGACGGCTTAACGCGAATTTTACGGAGTCTTTTCCATCGAGGCCAAGATAGCTGGAGACTAAGCGCGCCGGAGAGATTCGCGTTACTCCAAGGAGCCGAGATTTTTGCGGCGTTTTACCATCGCGTTTCGAGCCGACTGATTCCGAAACATCGCGCTCCGAACCCCGTCCCAGCCGGTACCAACTTCTCTTTCCAAGGAATACCAAGATACTACTAGGTTCGGCGAGGTTCGCCATCGTCCTTTCGAACTCGTGACGAAAGCGATGCTACGAATCGAGACGTTTTGGACGTTCCCATCAGGACCACGAATCAGAATTCGGAGAGAATTTTCCGGTCGACCTAAAATTTGCTTTTCTGGAAACTTGAACTTGTCCGTTTTGAATTAACTCTAAACGTACCGTCATTTTCGTATACCTAATCGAATGGTCCCTTACGAGACAGACGTTGATTTTTAGAGAAAAAATTGTTAATTTATCGAAGGAAATTATGTACGACATATACTAATAAAATAGTTAAACGATATTTCCATTTTTATAAGCGACGTAAACGATTGAAGTAAATTTTCAAAAGGGTCAATTGATTCCGCTTGGTACGTTTAGTGTTAAACGAAACTAATACATTTTCGATGCATTAATTAATAGTTACTAAACGGTATAATTTTCAATGTTACTATCTATTTTTCTCGTATATATCGAGCACATACGTAGAAACGTAATGATCGAAAGAGTCAAGGTCGAAGCTGAAGATGACATTTTTAACGAAACATTGAGTCTTCTGGAAACTTAAACTTTTGTCCGTTTAGAATTAACACTAAACGTATCTTTTCTTATACCTAATCATTCCGTAAGCGGTCGAACGATCCCTTACGAAACAGACGTTGATTTTTAGAGAAAAAATTGTTCATTTATCGAAGGAAATAACGTACGACATACTCATAAAATAGTCAAAGGATATTTCAATTTTTATAAGCGACGTAAACGATTAAAGTAAATTTCGAAAAGGCTCGTTTGACTCCGCTCGATACGTTTAATGTTAAACGAAACTAATAAATTTTCGATGCATTAATTAATATTTACTAAACGGTATAATTTTCATCGAGCGCATACGTATAAATCGAGTTCAAAGCTCGAGATGACATTTTTGTCGAAACTTTCCGGTAGACTTATTTTACGTCGTTTTTCTCACGTCTGCTCGACATATCGCTGGCTCCTGTCGTTCTTCCCAGTCCACGAATCGCGAAAGTAAGGAAGGTAAAGCATCGACTGCGTTTGCGAAAACACGAATCAAAGATGACCTTTATCTCCTCGATGTTATCTCGACGTTTCTCGGTTTACGCTGCGGTAATGAATATTCTACGGGAATATTATATTGAAATATCAAACCGAGGGAGGTCTCAAGTTTAGTGGAATTGGCAGAATTTAGGAAACTGCTGAATACGTGTGAGCGTATTGTATCGCAAAGTTACGACTTAGCGACCGAGGAATGGAAGGGAATTGAAGACAAGGGAATAGAAGAGGTATAATGCGGCTGACGGCTGATTTTAGCATAATCGAGGAAGCAACTATTGACTCGCCAGTGATACCTGTGAGCTCGAGGATCTCTAAATTAATATTGACTTGGTGAGCAATCGATCCGTAGAAGATTTTTCCAACGATGAGCCTTATTAAAAATATGTCGATGATCCATAATTAATCGTAATTATCTTTAAAAAATTCGTAGAAATCTTCGAACGTGTAAACGAAATTTGCATCGTGAGTGGAAATGTTTCATTGAAAGCGTGATGTTCTCGTCGAAATTTATTTCGTTAATATCGTCATATAAGGAAAATCAATTTATCTTTCGTTTCTCGAGTCGTCGATAGCAGATAGAGGACGGCATTCGGGACGCTTTCGGGACCCGCACATTTTTGGGCGCTCTGGAAACGATTTATACGATGCATATACGCACTTTTTTGATTCACATTTTGTACCATATTCATATAAAGTATTCTTAAATAATATTGCTGCATATTTTTTATATATCTATTATGTATGCTTTTTCGCATTTTGACTATTATTTATTTTACGAACTCGAATAATAATACTTTAGAGTACGATACGTGGTGAAGCATCTTTCTTTGTGTTCATTTGGTGTTCGGCACAATTTGCAATTTTGGAATAACAAACTGTTGTACAACGATAAAACACTTTATAAGGTACGATACAAGATCTACCCGATGTAATAACGACACCGATCGACTGTTTTTTTGAGAATGCACAGGGTTTCGTTACCCTGGTAACGTAACAAGAAATTCTATTTTGAACTTCGTAAGTCATGGATCGATTAAAAAAAAAAAACATGAAAGCGATATATCTCATCACTCGGCCTCGATGCGTTGAGAGACACGATCTCGTCTAGGAAAAGTCGCGAATTAGAAGACGCGGCGCGTTCAGATCGTTGGAAGAGATTCAACCATTTTTCGAGCTAGTCTTTTCGAAGCGAATTCCGATTTATCACATTACTTCTTCGTCTTTTCTTTCATTTTCCGCGGACACCCTCGTCATCCTTCTTCTTAACGCTGATAATTTCATTATCGGATATTCTCGCGAGAATAATTCGTAGCCCATGGTGGCTCTCCTCTCGGTAGGATCGCGTTTAATTTGGATTCACCTTGGAAGGCCGGGCGTTCACGCGTGGTACAAACGACTTCGCGGAATGGGTTGTTCGTGCTGAGAAAAAAGTTCTCGATAAGGCTTGAGTTAGGTCTGAGTTCGATAGCATCGCCGCAGTTTTCACTGATTGGCTTTCGCGAAAGCGCAGAACGCATTTCGCTTTATTCACGGGTATTGCCATTTCCTAGATTGCGATGTCTACGTGAAACTTTGACAGCCTTTCCTTTCTTCTCGCGAGATTCGAATGCCGGGCGTCGCTCGCTTGTTCGCTAGATGGTAAATTCTGGAAATGGTAAAGACCGTTTCGCCTTTCCATCGAAAATAAAGTGAATTACCTGCTTCTTTCTTTCTCCGATTTAAAAGCGCGCGCTTATCGGTCGGTACGATTAACTCGATCGTCTGAAATTTAAAGGATCGAGAAAAGAAAGGAAAGGAAACGTTTTGCTCCTCGATGCGGAAGAACTAGTCTCCGTCGCGTCGGCCTTTCAACGAGAATCGTTTACGTTTATCAAAGGACGTTCTTAGCTAACGCAAGGCACGAAAATCTCGTCGTATCTCGTTTTATTCCGAGCGAATTGATTTATTCGGTAGTTCGGAAAGTTCGTGCCGATTTTCGTTAATTTTTAAATTTATTTATTATTTTATTATTTATGTTATACTTTTTATTATATATTTTATTATATGTATATATATTATATAATTAACTTCTTTCCTTCCAAAAAATTTCTTCAAAATCGGCACGAACTTTCCGGACAACGCAATATAATTTCACTGGATTACACTCGGCGATTCTCTTCGAGCGATCGTCCTTCGAGACACTTTTATTTTTATGGAAATATCACGAAGAAAGAAAAATAACAATGCTTTATCGCGTCGTTTATCGAAGCTATTCGGAGCTTTTTCTCCTTGGAAGTTGTTACGCCAAAGAAATTGATTTTTATTTACAAGGAACACGCGGCGGAGAGTTCATCTCGAATTTTCATGAAAGTTCGCGAGGTTCCACCTTCGCTTTGATACGGGGTAGATAGAGTCGCTTTTTTCCTTTTTATCTCTTTTCACCGGCCGAATTTAATATTAAAGGAACAAAAGTAACCTTCAAAGTTATCGAAGAAAGTGCTTTCTTGAAAATTTTTATTAACTCTCTCACTCACTCTCTCTCTCTCTTTCTCCTTTCCTTTCCGTCCTCCTCCATCCCCGCCTTCTTTCTCTCTTTCTCTCACGGTGCTACGGAGAAAGAATATATCCCTTGCTTGAAACTGCCTCCTTCTCGACGACTCGTTATTCAGCGCGAATCCGAGGTTATATTTAGAACATAAGGAAGAATTTCACTTTGCAATTACGAGGATTATAGATTTGGTCGGATCGCCTTAGGAAAGAGAGCGCCTCGTTTTTATCTCGCGTTAAACTATTTTATTCTCCCATCGAGACGTCCGACCGTCCTTTTGTCTCTTGGAGCATCGCTCTCGATACTCGTCGATCTTTTCGCAGCTCTTAATGCGGATCGTTCTCAATTTAATGAAAATTTCCATGAAAGAATTTCCGGTCATTTTGAAACGATCGACGAAAATCTCTGGTCGTCCGTCAGACTGTTCGATTCTGTCTTACGACTGAGTAACGTTATACGATAAATATTAGATCTACCGGAGAGTTCTGCTAAATAATTTCGTCTCTAATTTGAAATTGACTCTTTCGAAGAGGTGCTTAGTAACGATGGAAATTATATTGTCCAGTAAATATTAATGGATCTATCGAAAATATATTTTTCTTTTAATTTTTGTCTCTATTCTATTATTTTTATATTTCTATATCTCATATAGATGAGAATAATAGATTAATATAATAGATATAGATATGTATAATGATCTATTGAAAATATAAGTTTCTTTTAATTGTACTATATAAATTATATAAACGAGATTCTTCTCGCAGGATCGTTTTCGATTATACGAAAATTTGCATAAAAAAATGTCCAGCCATTTTGAAACGTTCGACGAAAATCGCTGGTCATCCGTAAGACTTCGATTCTTCCTTACGAGCGAGTAATGTTATACCACATAATATTAAGTTGTTCGGAAAGTAATTTTATTTCTTTAATGAAAAAACGTTATTTTTTACGTGTTTATGTTTCTTTTATGTTGTTTTTATTACATCGTCTATTATATTATACATTACGTATAAAATGTATCTATACATTTTGTTGAAACTGTTGGGAAAAAACGAAATTACTCTCCGAACAACCTAATAAATTATAACGCGAGTAAATTGTAACGCGTTGCACGCGTGACTTAGGTACGACACGAGTAAGAGGCCAAGTGAGCTGATAGGACGATTTTTTAAAGTAACGAAGACCCGAAGAGAAAACAAATAAGAGGTAGAGAATGAGAGAAGGAGACAGAGGGAGGAAGAAAACTCGAGAGGTCAGAGCGAGGTAAAGTCGCGCGCTCGACGACTGTTGCAAGCTTATTCGCCTAGGAGCCTTGATTAGAGTCTTTTATTTTTCTCGTTTCGCTCAACAGGCATAACTACTCGTGATTTTCTCGTTTATGACCCCTTGGAGTCTTCCACGCGCTTCATCGCCCAATTTACGAGACGTTCTTTGACATCCGCCATTCGTCGAGCAAAAATATCGACGGATAATCCATCGAGAACAGGAAACGATAGCATTGGCAGCGTCTTTATGGTTTCGCGGACAGATCGACGGAATACTCGATCGAAAGTATCGATCGCTAGGGCGATACACGTAGATCGCATACTTCGAATCGTAAAAATTGTAGAGTCGTAAAAACGCGTAAGAAGAGTGTAAAGCGATCGTAACGTTAGCTTTATTTCGCCTCACGAAAGTCGAGTCTGCGAAAAAGAAACTCTCGATTCGTAGCTAACGCGCATACGTCGGTGACAAAATTATTCGCAACGATGACGACTCGATAAATTTCAGATTACACGATTAATCCTTTCGTTACGACTGTAGCCCCTTAGAGATTTATCCTTTTCACTGTAGTCTGCACTCATGCGAGTCTGAGCCCGAGTCTCGTCGGTAAAAAAGAATTCACCATTCCGAATTAAATCAGTAAGAATTATAATTCGATGTATAACTATCCTAAATTTTATTTTTATTTATAATAATAGGAAAATCTGCAAATATTTAAGTGAATAATTATTCGTAAAATAGACTTATTTATCGTGTAATACGACGAACAGTTGTTACGTAGCTCTTAAAAAAGTGTACGTACAGGAGAAGCAAACGGTTACAAGAGGAATAGATAGTTTCCGAATTTCTTCTTTTCAACTCCCATTTTTGCGACACATTTTCAAATGTAAAATTTATGGTTAATTTAGTTCTTTTTTGTACTTTTGAATTGCGGCTGGAAATGGATTAAATGAGCCGTTTATTTCGAAAGTGGCCTAAGTCCATTTGTCAATTATTTCCGGTTGCTCTTAGTTACATGTACAACTTCAAGTTATCTGTCAATATAATAGTATATATGATATCAATAATATATAATACGATAATTCTGGACACATGAGTTTTCAGAGTTAGTTCAACGATTGAGCCGTTTATTTTGAGTGTCCTAAGTCCATTGATACTTAAATTAAGATATTTATTATTGATAGTGTCCGAAGACAGCGACGAGGGTAATTTTAATTGATTAGTATTTAACAAGTTAACCTCAGTTTTTGGGCAATTGCGTTAGTTGAACGATCAGTACGTTTAATTAATGCAGTTAAACAAAATTTACGCAATATACATATTGTGTATTTACAATTAAAATAATCGCAATTTTGCATAATTTCTCGTTTTATCCCTCGTCCAATTTCTCTTTATTCTCTCTCTCTCTTTCGTTCGTCATCGCAACGACTACATTGTGCTTCTTCGTTAGTTCCGTCTTCGGCGTCGTCATCGTCGTAACTTCACGGTTCGTTGACTGGAATTGCGAGCGATTTCTCGAACGCGAGAAAAAATCAGCGTGTACTCGACGACCGACTAACTGGCGTAAACTCCTTGTAAATCTCTCTCTCTCTCTCTCTCTCTCTTTCTCTCTCCGGCAAGAGGTCGAGGCGAAGGGTGAGGGGTCGGAATGTAGGAGGAGCTCTTTGAGGACGCATAAAAGCCGCATGGTCGCAACGGCACTTTCGACAAAATGCGAGAAAAATATGCGACTGCCTTTACGAGGTTAGACGCGACCGAGTGACGGAGAATCGCGGAGAGAGTAGAAGAGAGACGAAAAGAGACGAAAAGGGCAGAAGAGAGACGAAGAGAGCAAAGGAGGGACGAAGAGAGGAGAGGAGCCATTTCACGCTCGCCTAGTCGAAAGCCTTTCTCAATGCGAGCGTAAAAGTTGTCGAACTGCCGGTAGCTTCCAGTGGCGGTTGTCGTCGTCGTCGGGAGAGGATATCGCGCCGTTGTCATCGCGGTGACGCTTTTCGACTTTACGATTGTTTCGCCTACTTACCGCGGCTCGCCTCGCGTTATTGTCTTTGCCCTTTTCCACTCGCCATTTTAGGGCTCGGTGCTCTCGATTATTCGCCGTCGTCTCGCGTCGAACTGTCGCGAATAAAACGCAAGAGAGACGCGTCGACATCGAAGAAATCTTCGAGAGAAATTTCTTAGTTCTTCTTTCTTTCTTTTTTTTTTGAGAACAATTTCGTTTTTCTTTATTTTATTTTTATTATATATTAGGGTGGGGAAAAAGGATTGCACGTTTTTGCAGTAAATTTCACGCGATATTTTTCTTACGTTTGAACGAACTTTATCGAACCAAGTATAACTCTTTATTATATATTATAATATTGTGCGTAATATTACATATTTTGAATATTAGTTTTATTAGGAAGGAAGGAAGGAAGGAAGGATTCGATCTTCCCGTTTAATTATTCGTCTATGATAATCTAGTCATCGAACGAACGAGTTACAGGCGTCATTCGTATGATTTCGACCTTCTCGCGTCTCATCCGATACGAACGATTATCGTTAAAATCGAATTTCGGTAATTTAGAAAAATCGGAAAATTTCTATTCGCAGCTCCGTTTGGGCCTTTGCAATTATAGAATAACGATGCAATGGATTTTATGGAGTTATGCGTAATAAACGGAAATGAAAAATGATAATTCATTCGTCTTACGTAGTCGCGACTTATTTCGACGAGGCGTGGATGAAAATTTCGTTGCAACGCGATGTTTATCAGCGTTCGACGAAAATTCGAGGAACGAATTTCACGGATGCTTAAATCGTTCGCTTCCAAGGGAAGAATTACGGCTTCGGTGGAGCTTCGATCAAAAATACCACGGACTGAACGCACTCGCGGCGAACCGAGAAAGATAAAAGGCACGTAACTCGCGAAACAACAAGCGATCTCGTCGCGTAACGCCGCCTACGTAGCGCAATTGTATCGTATTTACGTGCCTTCGAAGACGAACGATCGGAATTAACGGCGCAGAAACGACCCGAAATCCGGCGTGTCTTAGTTTCTCTTCGCGAAATCACTAAATTCGTCCCGACGAACGGAAAGACGCGATAACGCTCTAAGTCAAGACGCTCGAGACGTCGAGTCCCGATCGGATAAATTACGGACAATATATTTAATTAGGAATTTATATACGAATGGAAGAATTTAAACTGACGAAAATAGGTTTAATTAAATTTAGTCAAATAATAATCTATCATTATTAATAATTATTATATTATTAATAAGAAAGAAATTTTCTTTTTCGTGTAGTTGGTACGTACGCGTTTCACGTGTACGCGAGAATATCTATCTGTCGTATTTTTTTTGGTCCTTCGTTGTTATTATTCCGGCCTTGGTGTCTTATAGGAAGCCGAGAACGCGTCAGTTCGTCGTCGATCGTGAAGCTAAACACACTCGGAGAATAATATACAAGCGATCTCGAGTGAAGTACAAGGAAGCATCGTCGATTTTTCTCTCTGCCAATTAATTTTTACATTCGAATGGCCATTCGCCGTTCGAAAAAATTAATGTCGTGTCATTAATCGCAATTAATGGCGATAGATCGATACTCGGAGATTCGATACTATTCTTAGGAGTTAAAAGAACAAATAATTGCAAATGAATTAAAAATATCCAATTGTTGATCTACTTTAAGCGAGTGTCTAAACTATTTTAATTTACTTCGTTTGCAATAATTCGTGAAAGAAATGCAAATTAATTAGGGCTGTAACGCTCGTTTTAGCCCTATCTACGTTTAGGTCACATATCTGACGAAGGATGTGACAACGACAAAGATAATATAAACGATAAGATTGCAACAAACGCAGTTATACAGTCGCAATGTTACATAGATCGATAAATTCCATGTTAAACCAATAAGTAAATCAGTAAAGTTGTTACTATTGGGTTGTCCGGAAAGTTCGTGCCGATTTTCGACAGATTTTTTCGCAGAAAAACCTGAGACGTTCTGGAAAGACGGAATTTTCTCGTTGCATGAAAGGTGGAGAAAGGTTGTGGAACGGAATGGCACCT
>JAITYT010000247.1:1216293-1231241 GCA_025433975.1 Liostenogaster flavolineata | reverse complement strand
ACGTATACCAAATTTAAATGAGCTGCGTTTCAATTTCTTCAAAATCTGCACGAACTTTCCGGACAACCCAATATAAGAAAAACGTAGACGGCGTATATTTACGTCTTTCGTATATATCGATAGACTCTATCTACTAGATTTCGTATATATAGGTAGAAAGAGAAAAACGTTCTAATTCTCACGCACGTACTCCGATTCGTCGATCGGAGTTATAACAGTGCGGTTGATTAGTCGAAAGCAACGTCGCCGTCAGAACCGTCGATCAAGAATCGAGACGAGTTTTCCCGTGGAATCGATACGTGGCCGATCGTCGAACGCGACAACCTATTTTTCCCTCGAGATCGGTACTGGCCGGATACGCGAGGTAACTCCATTGAAATTCAGTGCGCGAGGTACGATAACACGATAAGATAGCGATATTACGTAAGGAACGCAGAGGAAAAATTCCGGCGGGCTGGCGTCGTTCAACTTTTCCAATCAACACGAATCTCGTAGCTCCTCGAAGAATAACTATTAATGTTGACGACATTGCGCTACCCTTTGGAATTCGGAAAATTAACGCTACGATATTGTCGGAGTCGTTCACGATCGAATCCGTAGTTCTAAATTCAAATGCAGCGCGCTAGAGAAATCCTAAAAATAATTCGCCAGTGATAACAAATTGATCGATCGAGCTATCGTTGCCTCTTTATCTTATTCGTTGATGGAATTTATTTAGAAGCCTTCTCGATCGGTAATTTCGAGAACATTTACAATGGGTCATTGAAGAACAATAACAGAGACGACGAGATACTTAGAAAACAAATCGAAATCAATTTTGAAAATCGGAACTTTCGAAACCTCCTTTCGAAAACGAGAACTTGTAAAATCTTGCCCACGTCGAGGGATATTCGTTTAACCTGTTACCTGTTTTTCACGTAATGTTACGTTCCGGTTTAGTCCTTCCATTTCCTCTTGTTTTGACGTATCATTTTGTTCTCTGCGCTTTTTTTAAATTTGTTAAATAGTTTCATTAAAAGTTTCTTGTAAATAGAGGAGTTGTAGCACTTTTTCTGAAAATTTACTTTCAGCCAATACCACCACGATTAAAACATGGAGGAATAGGAAAGCAAATGGCATTAAAACAGGCAAGGGGTTAATAAATAAGAATTCGAGGATATCTCGTGCACGTCAGGGTAGGGATTAACAGACTGTCGCTTATTTTTTATCAAAAATCAGAACTTTTGAAACTGCGTTCGACGCAGTTCGATGCACGTATCATTATGCCGCGATTGGAATAAAAATAGAACGATTGTGAAATTCTTGCTACTTCGAAGGATATTCGCTTAACCCGTTACCTGTTTTTCACGTATCATTTTGTTCTCTACGCTTTTTTTAAATTTGTTAAACAGTTCGATTACAAATTTCTCATAAATATAGCAGTCATACCACTTTTCTTCAGCCAAATACCACCATAATTAAAACAGGGAGAGGTAGAAAAGTAAATAGCATTAAAAACAAGTAAGGGCTTAATAAATAAGTTTCGCGTAGCATCGTCGAACCGTGCAAATCGATGCACGCATTATTATATCGCCGTTGGAATAAAAATGAAACCGTGAAATTGTCTGCACGTCGAAAAGTATTGGCGTAAGTAAGTAAGAATTCGACGATATCTCGGCGAAGAAATTCAGTGGCAATTCGATACGAAGAGTTTCCTCGGCGGTATCGGAAGCGTGCTGTGCGTCATTGTTCTCGCGGTGATTGCATCGCCCATATCGAAATATAAAACTAGCTTCGCGTCTTTCCTCGAGACGCGAGTCTCTTCGACTTGGTGCATACGCGAAAGAAGGAACTCGAACTGGCAGGCAGGCAGGCAGGCAGGCAGGCACGTCGGCGGCTTGATAACTATTCGCATCTCGGTTGGATACCGATTCGCAGAGCGCATTAGGTGGAGTCTCTATACATCGTACGAAGGATATCGTTTGTCTCGACTGCACGAGCTGCTTCGTGCTACCCACCGGCGTATCTTGCAAATTCCTTTGCCTCCGCCTGGCGCGTATCGACTTTGCGAGGAACTCGGTGAGTTCCTCCGAGCCGCTTGCTTGCTTCCTCGTCCTCGTTTTACCCCTACCGCCGACTCCGACGGCCAATTTAAAGGAATAGACACCAGCTCGCGGTCTACAGCCGCCGATGCGGCTTTGTGCCGCGTGCGAGACGCTTCTTCCTACGAAAAGTTGAAGTAAATCTTCGGTTTGCGAATGGGCAAATATTTCGTTCGCGGCAACGAGAGAAAGAGAGAGAGAGAGAGAGGTTCGTTGTGAAATATTCACCGAACGACGCGTATCGTGATACATCGTTCGTCGTTTGTAACGATCAGTTGAACTCGACGTTCATTTTTCGTTTGAATAGCAACGCCAATAATAAATTCGTGATATCGATTTCCAATCGTAGTTTTTCTTCCCTATCTTGATTTTGGCTTCGATCGAGTCCATCGTCTCTCCTACGTTTTTTGGCGATGCCCTTTTCCGTAGAATTATCAAATCGCGAGCCAATCGAAAGAGAATCGAAATACAGTGTGTCAACTTGGGCCGACTATTTTTCATAATTTCATATTTTAATGTAGTTTATTTTTCATTACTTTTTCTTGCAGGTAATAAATAACTTATGAACATTTATTATGGCTACATACCCAGTTCAAGAACGAGTTAAAATTTTGGAATTATACTATGTTGCGGAACGGTCTACGATATTATTGCAACACGCTTAGTCCAAGTTGGCCCACCTTGTATAAATGATACGTTAAGACTTTCCGTCTTCCTTCTTCGTAGAGTTATCAAATCGCAAGCCAATGGAGAAAAGATCGAAATATAAATGATACGTTAGGATTTGCCGTCTCCCATCTTAATCCCAGAGTACTTATTCTCGTCGCTATTCTCTGGAAAGCTAGTACTCGGGTAAGACGATAAGGTATACCATAACCCCATCTTTAAGTTGCAAATGATCGATTGGAAGGAGGATAATTACAGTTTTCTTTCCCATTTTACGCTCTTCGTCTCGTTCGCAGGAGATGGCGGAAACTGGTAAGGAACGAGATAATTTCGCATAATTTACCCAAGTAACCAAGTAATCGTTGTTAATGATCGGTTCATTCGAGGATGATCAAGCAACTAGCAAAGTGTAATAGCCATTTAATGGCGATGGAACATCAAAGGGCCATATTAAATGCCTGATTTCTTTTCGTTAAGAGAATTCGTTCGGAGAGGAATTTTAAGCCAAGGACGCGATTAACAGCGTGCTACGATTTGTATCTTCGTCCTCTTTACCTTTGAGAACTAGTACCTGCATAAATTGTCACGAAAGCCAGCTTCCACGACGACAAAAAAATATTAGGTTGTCTGGAAAGTCGTTACATTTTTTTTAAACGAATGTTTTTTTTTAGAAAACTGTTGGAAAAAAACGAAATGCCGTTCGAACAACATAATATCAATTTCTTTCGACGTCAAGTTCTTTCGTCGTCGACAGATGGGAGACGAACAGTTTTCGAGTGTTTACGCGTCCCCGAAATACGGATGACGTCAAAAATGGATGGTTAAAACGTCGAAGGTTGATGCTCGAACGAGCGAGTGGCACGTTTTAAAAACGTACACGACAATACGACGCGAGAATTAATGAAGAAGAGTTCACGACTACCAAAACGTTAGCGTAACCGATCCCCGTGCGACATAATCGCTTCGGAATAATTTCAAAACGCACGGAGTCCGACGGTCCGAGCGGCAATCGTAATGAACATGATGCAATTAAATGTGTGACCCAAATGGAACGACGCTTAATATTGGCTCTTTCAATTATTATTTTGCCACCGATCGACAATTCGACGTTTCCGCTTGTCTGGCGTTTCGAGCGAGCTGAACTTTGATTTGGAATACTCGCAGCTCCGATCGGAACGAGTAGCCGACGGAAGTATTTCGTTGGAGCCGCATTTCGCGGAGAGACCGATGAATTTCCCCGCAACTCATTACGCGCCATACATTTTACCTTGATTATCGTTTGTCCATGACGACAAAGCGGCGCACTTTCTCTGTCCTTCGAATAATAAATATAATCGCGTAGCTCGCGTCCCTTGGAACCAGCGACGCGCCATTCGTCATTTACGAATTTACCCATTTACGCATTACGAAATGGAACGCACGAATTTGAACGCGGATGAATGGAAAAAAGTGCGAAGATTTTGTCGTCAAGATAAATTTTGTAATATATTTATTATAATAAACAGCGTGGCGTAATATTATTTAATATTTCCACTAAAATCTAACCGAGGGGCTAAGAACAATTGAAACTAGAACATCGATGACTCGAATATCATCAATCTTTGATTCGCTGAACGAATCGACGGTCTGATTAAAATATTCTTTCTCGATATTTTTACTGCCGACGAATCTCTTTTGAATTACCCTTTAAATGATGTTTCCTGGACACATCGAACGGAATATTTTTCGGATATTTTTTTACTCCTATTTTATTCGCATCGCTTTAATTAATTTTCAGGCGGTTTTCAATCTAAACGATATTTGTACGTATTTTCAAGCGACGTCGGTCAGACATCAAAACTCGATATGACCGAAACAAATTCGATATCATTCTACACGTTTCTATACGTTCGATGTACCAGCGAAACTCGCCGCAGCTCGACAAACAAATAATTTCCTAGTCTTCGACTTCCTCGGAACTACGCGCGGCTCGCATACCCTCGTATAACCGCAAAGCAGCCGTAAAGCGATTCGCGGATGCTCGACTTGGAACGATCTCTCTCGTGCCACCGTCGTAACGCGCGTGTACGTTTACGCGAGTATCTCGTCGCGTTTCCAAATTCATCGATTTCGATCGATAAAATGGCTGAGATCGAGATCGAGAGCGTTTTCGAACATACGTCGATGTTCACAGCTTTTTGAGAGATCTTTCGTTGTAGTATTTTTTTCTATGTCCCTAAAGTCCACTGCTTTCGACGCGACACGAAATCGCAGCGAATTCGAACGATCATCTCTCTCGTGCCACCTCGAATTACCTCATCGACTCTCCAAATTCATCGGTTTCCGTAGAAAAAACGACCGACGCGAGAACGTTTACAGCCATTGAAAAGCTCTCCCGATCTATTGCGAAGCGAAAAGTAATCAAAGTTTGTTGTTGCATTTATTAGGTCGGCAACTAAGTTCCCGCCGTTTCTTAAACAATTTTAAATTTGAACAAAATTTTTTTAAAGTGTGAAAAAAAGGCGAGAACTTAGTTGCCAAACTAATATTTATTAAAGAAATCTTGACACGTTATAGTCCGCTCTACGAATTTATTTTGAACAATACCATATTCTAGTTGATTACTCTGTTATACAATGTGCAACCGCTGAAAGTTTCATTAAATAATATACATTATATTCTAGAGTCGTGTGAGTTTAATTGCATACTTGTACCTTCCCAGCAAAAATGAAAAAAATGGCCGGCCAAGAAGTATCAAATACTAATCGACAAAATAATTGCCATTATTTTTTAACACTTTTTGTCAGTGCAAAGGCAGCTGTTCGATTCCCTTTTTAAAACAATTTTAAAATAAAATAAAACAAAAATTTCTCAAGTCGAAGGAATTTTGATTATTTTTCGGTAGACCTATTATAATATCTTTCCCCGTAATTCATCGTTTCCCATCGAAAAATATGGCCGAAACCCCACGATCGAGATCGAGATCGGGATCGAGAGAAAGGCAGAAATCCGAGTGTGGATAACGCGTCGATGTCGACGTTTACAATCTTCGGAGAGCTCTTTCGATCCAGTTACACATTTTCCCCCGTTTTTCTTCAAATACAGCGCTTTCGACACGGAATCGCAACGAGTTGGAACGACGAGGAATGGAATAGCAGCGCAGACGAGCGCGCGGCTCGCTTCGTGTTCGCTCGATGAATAAAAGTCACGCAGAGAAGACCTTCATCTTGAATAATACCCGACACTTGACCACGCGTGCTGTCACAATGAACATCCGTATCTATTCTTTCGTGCCGTCGTGCGGCTTGCCTCGTTCCACCCTCCACCGCCTCTGTCGGCGTCGTCGGTATCGTCGGCGACGTCGGCGTCGTCGCCGTCCCTTCTAGTGGCACTCGCGAAGAACCGAAGGGTGAAAACGGCCGACGAAGCACTCCCAAGACCATCGTGCGCCATCGTGTAATTGGCTAATTGCATTTAACGGGTGTTCTATTTCAAAGGTATCGCTCTCTCGCTCGCTCTTTCTTTCTTTCTTTTAATTTCTCACTCTCTCTCTCTCTCTCTATCTATCTCTCTTTCTTTCTGCTTCGTCATTGAATTATTCGCGTAATGTTCGACGTCTCATTAACATCTCGGTTGGGCTAAGCAGCTTTAGCCGCGGACCGCTATAGTCGCAGTTTTGATCATATTTATATTTAGCATGGTTTTGACACCTACCGATCTTCCTAAAATATATCACACGCAGCTAAATTATTGATACATGTGTAAACAATAGAGAATTGATGTATGTACATTTTAAAAGATCTGAAAGAGATTTCATAAGAAGACACGAAAATTTGTCAAAAACAGGAGGTATGGAAAATGCAAAGATTTTTATTTGTTTAAATAATTACTGTAAATAGCTTTTCTTTTAACAATTTAAAAATAAGAAAGAAATTATTTTGTTATGTTTTTCTGTTATATATTATTCAACTAGCATTGACGTATTGAAAACATAAAGATAACTTTTTGAATCATTAAAATCAGTGGATTGGCTCGCCACCGGCTGAGTCACGTCACCCATTCTTGGATGACGGCTATTCTTCCTCCAATTAAAACAGAATTTCGGAGATAATTTATAGTAATTTTATTTGTAACACACTTACGACGAGTATTCGCGAAATAAAAGTATTTACATTCGTTTTCAAAATATTATATAATGTTATTAGCAATACATTACAGTCTTTTGTAATTTTTGTCTTACGTCACATCCTTCTTATCGAATTTTTTTGAACTTGCAGGTGGTGAGACGCCTGTTTTGTTGCTTGGAGCCTTGCGATTTCCGGTTTCGATCACTCTCGAACCATAAGCTCCCAGAATTTTCTTACATATATTTTCTCGTTCGTTAGTTTTTAAAAAGCAATATGTGCTCCTGTTAGAAAAGGAATTGCCAGTTTGCGATACCATTTTATGGTTTTCCGAATTGTCATTGCATCTGTTAGGCTCAAGTGGCCGGTAGGCTTTGCACGAACGTAGCGTAGCTGGACTTTCGACGACACGTATAAGTTGTTCGGAAAGTAACATTTTTTTAAATGAAAATACCTTCTTTTGTTCTTTACCTTCTTTCTGTCTTTATGAAAGTCTGTTGGGAGAAAAATGAAATTACTTTCCGAAAACCCTGATAGAATAAGTTACAAGAAAATATCGGCGCTTGTTGGATCGAATTGGCGCAAGGATGGTCGAACACCGTTCTCTCGGTTGATATTGGCTAATCGGATGATATCGGGGGTGGGGGAAAAGCGGTTTTTTTTTTCGTACGACGCGTTGCGATAGACGCGAGAAGTTCACGGTTGGCATAATTTAATTAAAATCTAATATTCTATCGATAATTTTCTATCGATCGCGAGGCAAATTTACGTTTAGAAACGAGGCTGATTTCGTGTCGGTCAGCTTCCATACGCTCGTTTCGCGTTGACTTTCAAGCGAGCGATTATATTCCGATTTTTAGCGGAATGAAATTCTTCGAGTTATTCCGGCTAGCACGGGCTACGGCCGACGATTGTCTCGAAACGGATTCGCATCGAGGAAGTTGCGAATGTCCTCGATTCCTTGATTGCGACGCTCCAACTGACCGACGAATCGGGCAAAGTTCGTTTGGACGATGTCGCGTAAAAAAAAGAAAAAAATGGAAGTAACTGGCAGGACCGAATCGAAGCGAAAGGTACCGCGATTTCACGTGGCTTAGGGTTGTCTTAAAATGCAAACTGCCTAGTCAAAAGTGTTCGAAAAGTCATGGTGTTGCGTCGATTTGAATTTACACGTGGGTAAAAATTTAAGTGTTTAACACTTTGAGATACGGTGGTGTTAAAAGTGTCCGACAAATTTTTTAATTTCTTCCCAAAAAGGTGGGACCTTTTCGAGGTGTGGAACACTTTTAATACCAACGTGATAAGTACCATTCTTGGACCCATGTGTCACGGAAGGACTATTTGAGTCCTATCCTGTAATAAAATATTGAATTGGTCTACCAACAAATTCCGTCAAAAATGTCATTTCCAGTTCGAACATTGACTCTTTCGACCATTATATATTTACGTATGTGCTCGATATACTTCTTCCTTAATTCTTTATTTTAAAAACGGACAGAACATTCCGGTAGACCTAGTATTATTTTTTTTATGTTTTTATATTACGTTTATTAATAAAAACAAGCCAATCACGTTTAATTCAAGAAGAAATAAAATCTCTGTGCGACATAGGTCTATTTTAATTTCTAAAGTTCAATGCCTCGAAGAGTTAAACGACGGTGCTTTGAAGCAAGGCGAACAGTCAGTTCTCGATGCGTCCTTGCCAAAGGAGTCGAGAGCGATCGAACGTTTTTCCTTTCTTAGATCGTACGGTGTCGTAATACTTTGAGAACAAGGCGACGATATTCATTAACGAAATTATAAAAGTACAAATGCTCTGTCGTCCTTCTCGACGTCGTCGTCGTCGTCATTTTACAGGTCACCCCGTACATGTGAACAGTATGTATACGCAAGAGTTCTGAAATAAAGGCGCCAGACGCTGCCTCCTACGAACTCACGTCTTTGTGTATATGTCGTTAAGAAAGACCCTTATGAGTTTATTCTTCTTGAAAACGTTAACAAGACTCCCGTTTCGACTAAATCCGAGACTCGGTTTGGCTTAAAAGAAGTGCGTCTTTTACGCGCGTGAATATCGTCAGCGATACTTTTTCAATGGTTCACAAAGACGGACACCATCGAATCCACGTCGGATTCGTCGAAAATTCGTATTGTATTTTTTTTTAATATATATTATTTTTAATTTATTATTGGTGATTGAATAGGATCATTGGGCAGGAGGCAGTCGAATAATAAATGAAAGACTTTGTTATAACAAAAATACACGATGCTTCATGAAAATGGATACCATGGCAGAGTTCCCCGAGAAAAGCCATACATTAACGACATTGATCGAAAGAAAAGATCACTGTTCGTCAAAGAATACATTTCTAAAGGAGAAGCACGATGGAAAAACGTAATTTTTGTAGATGAAAGCAAGTTTAATATTTTTCGACACAAACGGCAAAAAGTTCTCAAGTACCATGGTGTTCGAATATTAATGCGGCCCACAGTAGTAACAACTAATACTAATTTTAAGAAACGCATTCAACGACAAACGTCAGTTTTCACACACGGCTTGCACTCAGCTTGTCCGTACGATCATCTTCAAAAGATTGATTTGTTTTTCGTTTCCTGGCTACGCCGAATTACGAAACAACAACATATATATTGGGTTGTCCGGAAAGTTATAATTATTTATTACATATATATATATATATAATAAAATATATAATAAGAAATATAATATAAGTAATAAAGTCATAAATAAATTTTTAAAAAACCGAAAATCGGCACGAACTTTCCAGACAACCCAATACATACATGTATACATATATATACACAGTTTGTTTGGTAGCGGTTACTACGAAAATTCAACGCTCGCACTCACATGCACTTTGTGCGACGAAAGTTACGTGCGATCCAGGTACGTGCCCATAGAACGTCTACACCCTGCGATACGATGTTCATTTACGCGTCTCCGAGAATTTAAAAATAATTTGCTACTCGACGAGATACGACGAGAGCAACGATTCGAGTGGCAGATTTCGTCTTACGAGATATTTTGGTGGATCGCCTCGGATAGGACTAGAAAGGAGGGAACGAACGGATCGTTGATATTCTCGATGAAAAACTGTCCGAAAATACGAAAGGTAAAACGACAGAAAAACACGGACGATACGTTGACAGACAGGCGATATCGAATTATTTATGAATATTGACAGAACGTGTCGGGAGATTAATACGGAAAAATAATAACACTCTTCTTTTCCGACGTTGCTGTCGAAAATACGTGAAAGCTGTATTTATCGAGTCGAGTAAATCCTCGCGATACAGAGCGTCCAACGAGCTCTTAACTTGCTCAAATACGATTCCGCGAACGTACGGTTAGAAACAGAAAATCGATAGTATATTTAAAACGTTCTCGTGCGTTTTATAGGGAAACGTAGAATTTTTGTCGAATTATTTCCATGAAACGTAAGAAAGTCATACCTGATTCGATGTTTCCAAAAATACTTTATCTTAAAATAATAATAATGCCACGTATCGCTTCTTACTGGCTTTCTTACGTATCCAAATCGAATCGTCTATTTCGCTCTCGAGATGAATTGTACACGCGTCGACGACCTATTATATTTTTACTTTCTAACATTTTGCGGTAGAACTAGAAGAAGAGAGGAACGACGAAAATTCGTGCTGTTTCTATTTCTATTTCTATTCCATTTCTTTTTATTATTGACAATTTTCGTATTAACGTAAGCAGTATCATCGAGTCGACGTAGTTTTAACCCTTTTAGTGCTTTAACCCCTTTAGACGTCGATATATCCTCGTTTGGAAAAGTTTCGAGAAACGCGAAGACGCAGGGAAGATACAGCTTTTTTTTTAACATCTCTGTAACTACGTATGCAGTCGACAACGATAAATATCTTTTGTTATTTTGAAAAATAAACATTAATCGTAAAGACTCAGTTACCAGAGGCCATTTTTTGTTCATATAAGTGCCTTTTAATAACAAAAATAAGTTTTTATAATTGTTGTATTATCAAAATGACAACAACAACAATTCATCGAACACCGACACTTTTTTTCTTATTTCGGTCGACCAAGGTGTCTTTAAGCAGTGTCAGTTCGTAACCGATCGTCGGCGCGTGAACATCGGTGAATAATATTCGTAATTCCGACGCGTGTTTTGCGTCGTGTCGCGTCGCGTCGCGTAGTGCAGTGCAGTGCAATAAAGTGTAGTGAAGTGTAGTGAAGCGAAGTGCAATCGTGGACAAAACCTTGAGGCGATGGAAGACCGAAGACCTATTGGCTGGTCGTCGCCTCTCCTGCCTCTTCGATACATCAGGTAAGTGTGCACAAACTGTATATAATTATATATAAACCGTAATATAATTTTGCGTGATGTACTTTAAAATAATTTACACGTTGATATCGTGTTCGTGTCATATTTATTGAATCGTTAAATTGGGTTCCTCGAGGATAGCATTCTATTAACTAGATTAGTGTTTCACAGGATACTTTCTCGAATAAAGGGAAGAAATTATTCAATTATCGATTATAATTTTCTTTTAATCGTTAAATAACAAATGAATCTGTTTCCGAACGATAGTCTTTATTGAAATAAGTAATATTTATATGTATATAATTATTATTATATATTTTATTATATATATAAATAATAAATATATAGTTTGAGAATATTCTTATGACGTTGAAAAGCGATATTTTAATAGCAATCGATAAGTTTTGACTGCATTTTTATATATTGGGCTATCCATAAAGTTCGTTTTGATTTCCGTTTTTTTTTAAATTTATTTATTATTTTATTATTTATATTATATTTTTTATTATATATTTTATTATATGTATATAATAAATAATTATATATATTATATAATTAATTTTTTTCTTCGAAAAAACTAATCTTCAAAAAGAAAAGAAACGATTTTTCTTCAAAATCGGCATGAACTTTCTGGACGTCTTCTTTCCTATGCGCCTTGCGTCAAGTCGCTTCGTCCGACATATTCAATGTTCTTCCACTTCCTTCCCTTCGTCCTTCCCTTCCATTTAATTTCACGATGTACGATTGAGACACGAACGATTTCCTAATTAATTCCACGCGGAACCGCCCATTCAGAACGTCTTTTTTCCCATGTCCTTGCGCCAAAGGCGTTTCGTCCGACATATCCAACGTTCTTCCACTTCTTTCCTTTCGATTCCACGATACGATCAAGACACGAACGATCTCGTAATTAATTCCACGCGGAACCGCCGAAACATGTCGCATTGAGAACGTCGCAATAAGTTTCATCAGTGTGTTTCATTAACGACCGTATTTTACGAGTAGTGACAAAGAAATCAGTTAAATACAGGAATTACTGATTTGTATTTGATTGTCCGGAAAGTTCGTGCCGATTTTGAACAAAACTTTTTTCTTTTTTCTTGAAGAAAAGAATTAATTATGTAATAAAATAATTATCTATTTTATATATATATATATATAATAAAATATTTAATAAAAATACAATATAAATAATAAAATAATAAATAATTTGTTTAAAAAACCGAAAATCGGCAAGAACTTTCCGGACAAGCCAATATTATCGAACGATCGTTAAGCCACGAACGAAGCTGCCATGAAACTTTTTCAATTCTCGACGTCCCGTCGTCTCTAAGGACTCGCTACGTGATATTCAAAGTCGATCAAAATCATCGTGACGTACCGCGGTAGAACGCAAGCTCGATGGAAAATTCCATAATTAAATGGAAGGAAAATGAAAGAAGGGAATCTTTGAATTTCTCTTTCTTCCTTGTTCTCGGTAAAAAAAAAAGAAACATAATTTCAAAGCGTTCGATCGCACGAAAACAGTGATAAGTATCTTCATCGATTCGAAAGATAGCCGACAAGATGGCGGCGGCGACGACTGCGGCAAAATGGAACGACGATAACGCCGGCGGTGTTGGTGCATTCGAAAGGCGCGAGGAAACATTAAAGAAGATAAACAGGAGGAGAACTTGGCCTCATTCATAATTCATGCCGCTAATTTCTCAAGGTGGTGAGTCGGGGCTACGGTTATTGCATTATCCAGAAAATTCTTGAATAATTTTCATCGGACTAACTCTCGGCGCGAACTTTACTCCGGCACTGTGAAAACGGTTATCGCTTCATCCGTCGTTCTCTCTCTCTTTAACATACACAAACACGCGTTCCCTCGGCCATTCGTTATCCCTCCATAAATATACGCGTGTGCGCGCACGTCGCGATTGATCGAATCGAGGAAAGAGAAACAATCCGCGGCTTAATCGCTGTTTCATTTCGCAAATTTTCACTGGATGCGCACGTGCTCGCATCGAACGTTAATTATAACCTGGCGATACGACAAAACGTAGTCGGGAAACGATGGATGGATTCGGGGCATTACGAGAAACGAATGGTACGCGCTTATATTCTCTGGTATCTCCAGCCGTGATATTCGCGTTCTAATTATTCTAACGGTCGAACGACTGGGCGAGTGCGCGCACGAAATCGTATTGGGTTGTCCGGAAAGTTCGTGCCGATTTTCGTTTTTTTTTTTTAATTTATTTATTACTTTATTATTTATATTACGTTTTATTATATATATTATATAATTAATTTTTTTCTTAAGAAAAAAGTTTTTCTTCAAAATCGGCACGAACTTTTCGGGCGGCCCAATAAAACGATCGTTGAAAAAGGAAAACCACGATATCACGATAGAAAGTAGATATCGGTCGACGGGAATTTTTCAAAATTCGAGACGCAATCTTTTCTAAATTAATAGCTGGTACGAGGTGATACGCGTTACGTCAGACGATGGAAACGTCCTCTTACGATTTACCCTTTGCGCTCGGCAGATTTCGCTCTTGGGAGTACCAGCAGATCGGAGCGAATTTAGCGTTTCGCAGTTGTACTTTTCCCTACAGGATTTAAGGTCAACATATGGATATTGAAACACACAGAATTTGTTGAAACTGATTCGTTGCATTTAATACTATTATATAAATATAATAATATATAAAAATACAAAATTTTTTATATCTGTAGTTTTCTAAAGTATGATATTTTGCAAATCAATCACCGATATGAACTCCCGGCTAAGTATGCGTACAAGTATGTGTCTATCGAAAATGTCATCTCAGATATCAACATTAACTTTTTATTATTGACTCTTTTTCACGTGCTCGATATATACGCGAAAAGGTGGTTAGTAACGATGAAAATGATATTGTCCAGTAGATATTAATTAACGAATGTATCGAAAATTATTGGTTTCTTTTAATTTAAAACAGACAGAACTTAGACCTAATGCAATGTCACAGTAGTTCTACGGCGACTGCGAATTTCCTCGTTACGAGGACATCGACTTCTACGACGATTTGCAAAGGGTTAATCGATGGCGGTCGCGCCAAGATCGGGCAGAATCGCGGGAAGCTCGAGATCGAAGGGCAATCTCGAAGATCTTGACTTCGAAATACAGGCAATAAGAAGCGGATTTTACCGTTCGTCGCGTCGATGCACATTTTTAACGTGGCAGCGGCTAAAAATTCGTTATTCCTTTGCTCGTGACGTTCGATCGTGTCTATCTGTTCCCCCTAGGATGACAGAGGGTTTCTTCTACCTTCCGCGAAGTAGCGTGATATCGTCTCTTCAATTAAGAACGATCCATGAATATTTGAATATCCGTTGTTATTCGTGGATGTTTGTGAATATTGAATAAATTTCGTTGTCTCTCCCGTCGAGTCGGGAGAATTAAAGTGCACCACTCGTCTTTTATTCATGACGTTAATTATTTTCGTATCTATCGGTTGACCGGAAAGTTACACAGAGGACATTAAATCATTAAGGATCGGGAAGAGTGCTTTTTCTCCGCTGCGTAAGATTAAATCGATTCGTCGGAACGCCACGGGAAAATTGCGATCGATATCGGCCTCGATACGTGCGCGTAAAACTCTCGTCACTGTGCTCGAGACATTATCGGAAATAATACAATAAAATATGTCTAAAATGCGCGTCTTGTTCTTACATTTTTAAATTGGGATAAAAATAAAACACATTGACTAATCGATACAATTTTTTTATTAAATTAAAGATGGAAATTC
>JAITYT010000247.1:1081423-1099256 GCA_025433975.1 Liostenogaster flavolineata | reverse complement strand
AAAAAAAAAAAACTTTAGTTATTGATTGGACGATATAACTTTCAACGTTACTAATCAACCACCTCTTCGCGCATATGTCGAGTATGTACGTAGAAATGCGATAGACCAAAGAGTTAATGTTGAAATTTGAGATGACATTTTTGACGGAACTTTTCGGTATACCTAATATTTTTGTTTACTTTTAGAAATCGATCGACTTTTTTTCGAAGTATATACTTATTCTTTTATTTTTATTTTTTTTTTTTAATCGACGCTACACGAACGAGTTCCGAATTTATCATACAACGGGAAGAATGCGACGAAGAAACTAAGAGAAAATACTCGATGAGCGCGCTCGTAAAGAGACTCTTTCTCCTTCGAAATATCTGACCGTGCGGATATATCGTGGACGAAGAAATGGATTTTGCATAAAAAGCGGCAAATATCGGCCTCATTCGCGTACTTTCGTACGTACGCGTAGGATTTTACGAGAGATTCGCGAACAATGCCGTAAACTACGTCCCGTAGTGGAACGCGGTCGATTTTTCATGTCTGACACAACTCACGGTTTATCCCCTTGGATCTTCTCCAAGTTCTGGTCGTCAAGTACACGTTCCAATTCGAAATATCTCGGTGTTTCTTCGTCCTGCTACGAATTGAATTGCGCCGGCTTCGTCGGTGGATACGCTGCGCTCCTTAGCGAAAGAAATTACCTCGCTATGACAGAATTTCAAAACAGTCGTCGATGTGCACGGCGCCGTTTAAAAAAAGAACGAGGATTCGTTTTGCGATAAGAAGAAAAAGAAGAAGAGATCGATGCGCATTTGCATTTAAAGTACATTCGTTTGGAAGCGTCTTCGTACGATCACACGATGCCGTACAAAGGTTATAAATCCTACACGACCAATCTCCGTCTAAACGTTAAAACTTCCTCGAATCCGCGCGGACTCCGTGGATACCGCCAACTGTAATTTCTAGTTTAACCGAAGGTAATCTGAATTCTACAGCGTAATTGCTAAACGGAAATACGAGAAACTAGGAGCTTCTCTAAATACAAGGCCAAATCCGGCGTCTTCCTAAAGAGTACGCGTACCTGTCGGTTTGTGCGTCATCATTTGTTTGTACAATCACGACGTTGTATCAGGAGGACCGAAAAGTTCAGAAAAATTTATTTATTAAAGAAATCTTAAATACTAATCAACGAAATAATTTCCATTATTTTCTAACACTTTTCGCTACCATAAAGGCAGTGGTTCGATTCCCTATTTAGAAAAGTCCTTGGATTATTCATTTTACGGTTTTCTCGCTTCCACGTCGTACGAATCGTTGATTCTGTTCACTCGATGGAGGAAATTCGAAAGACTCGATCGAAAGATACTGGTTCGCACTACTGACAGTTTCGTACTTTGCCCATCGTTTCGTTGGAAGTCACGCGTTCGCGCTTACCGTCTAATTAGAGCGCGCTTCGCCTTTATTAATAATTTACCAGCGGAAAATCCGACGCGACTCGAGTATCTTCGGGAAAATTCAGAGCGAAAATACTTTCCGCGAGATCGAACGAAGCAACATCCACGCGATAAACCGAAAGACGAGACACGCGAGCTCGAAATAATAATTTATTTCGCGAGTATTCTACGAAACGGTCGGTTCTATTAGCGCGGCGCGTTCCACCTCGAGCGCCATTCTCTTTAGTTAATTGAAATAACTTTTCGTTAATCGGGCATCGACGAATCCTCCTATTGGCGATGCGCGCTTGTTCCTCGCGGGAAAAAAGAAAAAAGAGAAAAGAAAAGAATGACGCGACAACGAACGAATCGTTGCGGTTTCGGCGCAGTACGACACGCTTAAACGCCTCTCCATTCCCGATTCGAGATGTAATAAAAGGAAAGGTGATTTATTTCGCGGCGACTCCGCCGCACGAAAGGAAAACCATCGCGCCTTCGACGTGTCCTGTTCATAAAAATCGCGCGACATCGGACCAATCCTTGCGGTAGCGACGAAACGTGCCCGTGCTTTAACGCTTTCGCTTGTCGTTCCTCGCTTCCGAAGGGGACAATAAAGGGGGGGAAAAAAGGAACGGTGATTCGACTGGCGGCTACTTCGCCGCAAGGAATGGTCAATCACGACCACTCGGCGATAAAAGTCGACGCTCGGTAATGTCGAAGGAGACGGAGGATCCTTTCGCGCGCGACGACCTTTCGCCCGTTCGCCACGAGGGAAGTTAAGCCGCTACCAGATGGACCGAGGCGAGAAAAATCATGGCAGTTCCCTTGGCAATGCAACCTTACGCTTATGATTTATTCATGAGACCGCTAAATGCATTCGCTCGAGTCCGATACGTCTTGGCCCTTCTGCCGAACGGCGTACTTGCAAAGCGCGTCACTGGTAAAAAATCGCGATTACATTCTGCTACGTTTATTTCGTGATTCAATTAACGTCGATTAATGTCGTATTAATTATTGCCACGGGGCTGAGGAGAGAGGAACGCCCGTGCTATTATCGCAACGAGTACGAAGGTACTCGAAGCAATTTGCCGTTAAATAAAAGTTATGTTAAAAGGATCTCTTAATAATGCTCATTGCGTATTAAGCGTGTAGAACGAGAACGAATGAACTAATAATTATAATATGCGAGATCGCACGATAGCCGTGACTTAAAGCAAAACCATGGAAGCTCTTGGGTGAACAGAATGACAAGAAACGTTCGGAGGAATTAGCGTCTAATAAATTCGTAAATCTTCGGAATTTTGACGATTGCCGAGGCCAAAACTGGCCAAAAGCTGACTATAATTCTTTTTTCTTAATTCTTCCGTTTTATACAGACACGCAAAATGTGGCGTTTCTCTTTGGCTAGAGCGCCGAATAGGCCCCAAAACATATTTCAAACGCGTCCGACCGTAAAATAATCGTTAAGTTTAGAAGGCCGAGATACACGCGATGGATAGAACTTGTTCCTTCGATATTGCAGCTGAAAGGCAGGACGCGCGATTCTGTCGGACTCCGCTCGCGATCTTCTTAGGCGAGTGGCGCGATCGCCTATTGTATCCATCGAGACGGTACGGAACGTAGAATATCTCACGCACGATACATCATCGAGTAGCGAAAATTTCCTAGTCACGCGTACTGCAAAAGTGCGCCTTATGATTTACGACGTTTCGTTCCTGATCGATGCACAATGGCTCTATCTATCTCCCACTACCCCCACCACCACCGCCAACATCATCGCCAGCTCGTATCGCCCCTTCTCCTTCTTCTTGCTCGCTTTATCCGCGATCTATAGTCCGATATCCATCTCCTTTCTCTTCGTCTCCTTTCTCCTTCCACCTCTTCCACCGAACGTCTTCATCTCTCATCATCGGAGCCTTTCTTCTTTCCGCGCGTAGCAGCAGCTACCCTTTCGGTAAGACGCGATACACAAAGCCCTTCTCGCCCGTCAGCAAAGCACGGTAATGATTTCATTCCAGGGCTCCAGCGCGCGTAACGCCCACCTCGAAGACAGGAATTGATAGATTTCTCTCTTTTGTGAGCTCCGGAGGCATGCAAATATTGAACCGGAAGCACCGGGGCTCCTTAAAGCACTTCCAGACCCGCCGAGATGAAGGCGATGGCTAGAGTTAGGAGGGGATCGGAAGTAGGACCGAGAGAGAGAGAAAGACGAATCACTTGGAAGAAAGAGCTAACACGCCTAAGTCGGCTAGGTTTCCGCCTTTCCTTCGCGTCACCTTTTCCACCTTCGACGTCTTGAACGATAGCTCTCGCGCCAGGGCTTTTTGTTCGTCGTTCCTTTTCTCCGCCTTTGCCTTCGTCTCTTCTCCTTTTTCTACCCTCTCGGTCTCGGTCGCAATCGCGCTATTTCAACTGGTTCCTTCTCTGCGCTTCCGTTTCCATTTCCACTCTCTGGCTTTCTCTCGTCGATGCCAGTTTCTCGACCAACCGAGCTTCCACGCGGCACCGCGAACAAGAGAGCTTCCGCAGTTTTCGCGGAAGAGAAACGCTGAAGGCGGTGCGCGCCACCGAAGACCGATTTCTTCCTCGGAGCGGTAGAGCCTCGATTTACGTCCTTCTGCTCGCCAATGGAGTCTCGAAGCCGACGAAGAATTTTACACGCTCGTGACGACCTCGAGACGAAGTGATAAATTTAATCGTGGATTTATGAAGAGCGCGTAATAAATTCGGCGAGGATGCAGCAAGGCTTTCGAAGATAAAATCTTTTGTCTCGCGAATTCCATTTCACCGTGCGTTTAACCTCTTAAGCACGCCGCGCCGCTATAGTGGATTTCGGGGATGTCGTCTTTCCGAACGACGTGGTATATTTTATTATATTTTTATATTATTGTTTATTTATTGTATATTTTATTATTATATACATAAAATAAATAATTCAGCCGTGCCTAAGAGGTTAATAGTCGCCAAGAGAGCCAACGATTAAATAAAATTCGTCGTAATTTATAGTAATTTATCTTCCAAGTAAAATTCGAATTTACATTTTCATTCTTTCCTCGACGAGGTATAATGAATTCGAATACGATTTTATTTTATTTTATTTTATTTTATTTTTTACGCGCACATTTTTTTACAAACACGTTCTAAAGAGGGAACACGCGCCACTTTCATTCGAAATTACGCGCATCTTAATAATTGGCGAGCGAATGCCGCGAACAGCAGGGCGTAGGCTCGGAGAACGTTGAACGATCGGAACGATTGGACGATAAAATATAAATCGTACGTAACTCATCGACGATGATATCGAAGGGGAAGGAACAGTCGTCGATTTATTATGCCTTGTCGTTTCGAGATAGAAATGAAATCGGTGGCGGTTCGATCGCGATTGCTTCATAGCTTTTGGTCGTTCGACAGTGCTCGGCGTCATGCGGCAGCGGCGTCAGAACGAGGACGATCGAATGCAGAGATGGAAACGGCTTGATATCGACGGACTGCGACCCTTCCGAGGAACCTCGCGGAGAGCAGGAATGCAAGACGGACGTCGACTGCTCGATATGTAAGCCTCGTTAATCTTCTCGCTTATCGAATCTTTCATCGATCTTGTAACTCGCGAGAACTTCGCTTTAATTTATGATTTTCGTCGAATATAGAAGTCGGACACGGTCAATTTGCACGATAAATTAAATACGATCGAACATATCGTCGGGCGTCGATTTTATCCTGCGAACGATCCCGCTAAGATTTCAGACTCTGCGATAGGAGTTGATGCGATTAAAGCGGATGTAGTCGAGACGGTATTTTTCTTCGGTGCGCGAGAGAAAAATTCGATAAGGTTCTTAAAGTCAAACGATCGTATCGTTGTGCGAAAAGAGGCAAAAAGGAATATCAAGCGTCTCTTAGTTTCTCGCAAAGTCGACGAGGATAAATAATTTATCGGTGTACCTCCTCTATCTTTTATACTCTTATTTTCTCTGCTTATTTCACGGACTTCAATTGGAACAAAATACGAGAATCACTCAAACGATATTACGTTAACCCTTTTAGTGCAGGACGACGTTAATCCAAACGTCGGTTGGATATATTTATACCAGTATATCGTAGACGTTACGCCAGATGACAGATATAAAGAAGAAATTATTAATTCTTTGCTTATAACTTTCCTCGATTGGTTGAATAATGATTGAGATTTTTTGCAAAACAATAGTTCGCGTAAGAAAGAGTCAAAAATCGCAATAGCTTCCATGTTTTGTTCTGTTGCTGTAACTAATTATTTTGTAGTTAACGAAACCGATCTCTACGTATCACTTTCGATGGAATACATAATTCGCGAGTTTTTAATAACAGTCGATAAGTTTTAGCCGCACTTTGACATACAACTATGTTTTTATCGCGTTTTCAATGAGTCTAGGCAGTCTGTGCGTCCCGTGTCTCTCGACTAGGCACTAGTTTTGCGTCTGGCACTAAAAGGGTTGATCACCGTCATCGCGAGAACGTTAAATGCCTAATACTAAACGTCTAAAATTCTCGCAGTCTCCAAGTGTTATTCGGATGGCGACGAGCTAACTCAACCATTCGTGCAGCCTTGCCCACCACCGGTACCCGAAAAATTAATCGATCAACCGATACCTTCCGAATCGACGTAAGTATTAATATTTATTTACGACAATGCGCTCGAACGGTGATTCATGGGTCAAGAAAATTGATATTTTTTGAAAGAACATCGCGCATCTCGTTTAATTCGCTGAAATCGAGATATATAATGTTATATTTAAAAAATAAACTCGATCGTATCGGCCTTCGAACAGCCGACGTGTGTCATCTATCTACGATATGCAAGTATTAGCGCAATTATCAGATATTTTACATTGCTTCAAGCGTAGTAAAGCTTCTTGCGTTTTATAACGTCGTAAATATTATACGTACGCTCGCTAAAAGCATATCCAACTTGAAGTTAAAACGACGACGACGACGACCGATCTCTAGTGCGACCGATGTACGATCTACTTTGCCTGCGACTTGGCCTGAAACTATCCTCTTACTTTCTCTCTCTTTCTCTCCTTCCCTTTCTTTTCCCTTGATAATTCATTTTATGCTCTCGTCCTATTTCTATCTCCTCCGTCTCTGTCTTATCCACGATACGCGATATTCCGACGGTATTTCAGAAAATTTCGTCCTGAAATAGCATTTGAGGGAGCCTTTTCTTCTTTGCCGACCTCGTTAATTCTCCTTTCTTTCATAGATCCGGTGCACGCTTTGTTAACTCGCGACATGCTTCGCCCTCCGTCGTAATGCCTTTCCTCCTGTAATGGGATCGGAATCGAGCGAGTTTAAATGCGTTTACCCTCTACCACGACTATCCGTCCTATCTTTTTTCATTCCTCCTTTGTAATCTCGCGACAGCTATTGTTTTACGCGAACGCATCGCCCCACGCACGTCTTTATAAATTCCCAATATCTCGTCCAATACGAAAGAAGTCTCGTCGAATGAAAATTGATGGCGCCAGCTATCGAAACGATCGTTAATCGCTCGCCTTGCAATCGTTGTGAAATAATAAGAACGTAAGAAGCAAACGAGCAAATTCGCGCGTGGTACGCGATTGGAAAGTGTTTTTTTTTTTTTTCCTTACGTTTGGCATCGAGCCAAGAGCGATTCATCAAAGGAATAGTCAGGGAATTCCCGTACGGGTTTGATACTCGTCTCATTTATTTATGATTATCCGTTCCTCCGTTCAAGAATTCCCTGCCACTTCGTTCCCTCGAAAAGCTTCCTTTTTCCTTCGTAGGACTGAAAATATCGCGATTTAAGCTTTTACGAGTCGTGTACGAAACTGGAGCGTTAAGTTGATAAAACCGACTGGCAGCTAACGACTCTGGTTCTCGAGACAGCCGGCGTCGATCTAAAAACGAACTGACTCCACGGAGGATACTAAAAATTGCAATGCAATAATATAATGATAATATTACGATGTAATAATAATTGATAATAGCGACTGCAATCAATCGAGGGACTCCAGGAATAATTTAATCGACAATGTGACGATTACAGGGACGATACTAGACGATGGGAATTGAAAGATAGAATTGATCGTAAGGGAGAAGAGGGAGAAAATGGAGAGGAGAGGTTAGGAACACCATCGGATGTTTCGGGACGGAAATTACGAGCGACGTCGGCAAGTTGCTGTCGATTGAAGCGAGGAAATGGATAGTCGTCGATATAAATTTGAATGAACTGATCAGAGCGAGTCCGAATAGACGAGTGGGGCGAATGGAAGGCGTGGTTTTAAGTGCAACCCCTCTCATGGATGCGCCGCAAGGAGGATGTATACCTAGAACTAATCGATTATATGGAAAATAGGCGAGTCGACCTCCTTGCACCGACGTACCGAAAGAAATAACACCGTCAAAGAGGCCTTTCATTTACTACGAATTCGTCGATGCTAGGCAGCTCATCCAGTAACGATCCGTTAAAAAGCGAAGATCGTAATCGTTTCGCGATCGTACGATCGATGAAATTCGTGACGATCGTGCCTCGATAGGAAAATTTCTATTTCTAAACGAGGACTTTCGACTAATTTTTAATTATTTTTTTTATTAATTATTTTATCATTTATATATATATATATAATATATATTATAAAAAAAACTTTAATATTCGACTTCGATAATATCGAACATTCCTAAAGCATCGCATTTGCAAGTATGAAACGACGGTGCACACTTAAATGAAGTCATGGAACGTAAAGAAATCCATATTTTTCGAACGAAGCAAGACCGAAACAGCAATTTAAATAAAAAATTCGACTAATAAAATTAATTTTAAATTCGATAATATTTGACATAAAAAATAAAATTAATTAAATTAAAGATAGCGTCTCCCTGTGAAAAGAGTCTGCCAGAACCGTTCGTTTTCGCGCGAAGACGGGCTAGAACAGGTTCTAACTTCGAGGCGGCATCAGTTGGCCCAGCTACGCGTCGATTCACTCGCGTCTTCCGGCTACGCGCACGGACAAGCTTTAGCAACTATCGCTAGGTTCTAGACGAAGATCGCACGAGGATAGACGCAGCAAGTTGCATCTTGCATCCGCTTAGGTTCTCTGGTGCCGACGCGAGCGATCGCCGATAAGATCGGCCCGATTGAATAAGGCCAGCTAACGCGGCCAGGTGGCGAACGGCCGATCTCGAATCGACCGAGTTAAGGGCCGTCCGGTCGGTGGATAACGCGCGATCTATCGACAGGTTCATCGCGGAAGAATGGTCACCGTGCAGCGTAACCTGCGGCGAGGGTATCAGACACAGGGAAGTCCATTGCAAGATATTCCTCGAGTTCAGCCGCACGATAGCCAAGCTGCCGGACAGGCAATGCTCCGGACCAAAGCCGATCGAGACGGAGAAGTGCGCGATGGGACCGTGCGGCCTGATGGAGAACAGCTTGTCCTACAGGATCGACACTGTCGGTGACAGCGGCTACGCCGACACCAGCCTCACCGATTCGTACAGGTCGCCCTCCGGCGGTTCCGCCGGTAGTTACGATTCCGACATCAAGATCGCCCCCAGCAGGGACGGCCAGACGACCTACTCGTGGAAGGAGGCCGGCTACACGCCTTGCAGCGCCACTTGTCTCGGAGGTAAGCTCTCGTTCGGACTTGGCGAGTTTGATGCTCGTTGCGAGTTACCCAGAATTCCCGGTAACCGATCGAAGATGCTTCCATCGATTAAGGGAGTTCCGGGAGTCTATTTCGTCCATGGAGTTGGGATATTCTTCTTCCAAGGAAAATGGGTATCTGTTAGTGTTAAGAATACGCGCAGATTTGGAGAGAATTAAGAAGATAACGCGTTAAATTTCTGTCGAACTTACAGGGTGTCCACCAATGGGAATGTGTCGAAAACAAATAGTTATTACTTCGTAACAAATAGATCGAATAAAACGAATTAAACGCCACTTTGTAGAGACTCTCGTTACCATTTTACAAGTCCCTAGCTGGACAGGACGGTAACTCTTCGATTTCTGACGATTAGGTCTACCGGAAAGTTCCGTCGTTTTTGAATGCAAAGAGACTAATACGTTTCCGATGGATTGATCAATATTTACCGAATAATATAATTTTTATGGTTAAAGGAGTCAATGTTGAAGTCTGTAATGACATTATGTGACGGAACTTTTTGATAGACCTAATAGATAGTTGTTCTGCCACGTTAAATTCTGCCGATCTTGAACACTTTACGATAGGATATCCCTTTGTAGTTCTTCAGTCTATAAAATAATCTTGACTTCTGTCAAATGGAAGTAGAGAAAGAATCGATTAGATCTCGAAATATGAAAAACGAAGAACAATCGAGCTCGACGATCGAATCCAATCATCGTCTATTATTCGGAACTCGGCATTGCCATGATGTTAATTCAATGGCTTCGTTCCGTTATACGCGCTGCTTCGCTCGTGCCGATCGGTACGATCAGTTGGAGGACAATTTGGAGTCGCTACGACGATCGTCTTGATCTCGTCTTGGCGAACAATGCACGTGCGAGGATGCTTAAATGTTTATCTAATCGGCATAAAATATAACGCTCTGCGTACTACAGATCGGCGTATTCACGTAACGGCACGATTATCGAGTACGGGATTACACGAGGATTAACGAATCCAATCTAGTCGAGTCTTTCCGCGTCGCTTAATTGTACGGTCTAATTTAACGGTGTTGCGCAATTAGCGACGCTCAGTTAACGCGTTAAGCGATTCAATTGGTCGAGGTCGATGGATTAAAATAGCGAAGATAGCCAGATTCTGACCAGAGTCAAATCAGATCAGAGTCGATATCAAATCGCACTCTTCGACGAATCGAAACCCTTAGACGATTTTGCGAATATAGTCCATGATAACGATCACCAGCTTCGATTCTGCGACGTTTCCAGGTGTACAAGACTTGATAATTAATTGCGTTCGCGACGATACCGGCAAGACTGTCACGCCTTTTCTCTGCACCAAGGAAACGAAGCCAGAGGCAAGGGTAAAAACCTGCAACGATAATCCGTGTCCGCCGAGGTAAGACTAAGGATCGATGAACGTCTGATATTTCGCTTAGCTTTTACTTCGATATTCGATGTAAAGAATGAAGACGTATGGCTCTTCTTCCCTTCTTTTCTCCGAATAGAAGATGAAAAAGTCGCCGAGTTTTCGAGTAACGATCTCATCCCTTTAAACTATTTTTCTTTAGCAGCAAAAGATCGTTTGGTACGTACCCAAATGAGATTTATAGTACGTATTGGTTTCTTCGCGAGTGAAACTCTGCAATCTATAGTAAACTCTTAAATTGACCTAATTTGAAAATCAATATGCGAAATATCAGGTGACATTTGTATCGCGATTGGACGCACTCGTTCGTCGCTGTTAGAATTTAACACGTTAACGTTGCCCTCGCCCAACAGATGGAATTACAGTGATTTCTTGCCTTGCATGAGCCCATGCGGAATCGGCATTCAAATTCGGGATGTCACTTGCATACACGAGGTAACCCGAGGATCCGGTAGCACCGTCAGAGTACCGAATCATTTGTGTCCGCAGCCACCACCGACAGACAGACAATACTGCAACGTATTGGACTGCCCGATCAAATGGAGTACCGAAGAGTGGAGCAAGGTACTCCCACTTCTGTCCACTACTCTTTCAGTCGTTGAGAAAGTTACTCGTTAAAACCGGAGAAAATGCGAGAAAAGAAAAAATCTAGGTCCTTTGCATCCTTAACCGTTTGAGTCCCAAGGGGCTTTGAAAAAACACTGTCGAAGGATGCCGAACAGCGCAACCGCTTTCTCTGAATGAGTACGAGAAGACCCGAGCAGCGCGATAGAGCTTCTTTTATTTTATGTAGTCTGCAGCACCAAAAATGCAATAAAAAATAATCGCATTTAATTTGTGTGCAATGTAAAAAAGGAATTCATCCAATATGCTTTGATAAACACCGATGTTACAAATTATAAGTGTTACTCTCCATTTAAATTGTTTGTTCATAACTCCAAAGTATTTTTAACTTGTAATTCGTTATTTTATGAAATACATCTGTATTATTACATTATATTTTTTATATTATTATTTTATTTTTCTATGTTATATATATATATATAATATAATAAATAATATAATAAAAATAATAATAATATAAATTAAAAATATTATAAACATTATAAGTTAATTATTGAGAAGAAATACAAAATGTTTTACTTTGTAATGTATTATTGCACTATTATTATATTATTGCACCTATTGTAAAGCGTATTATTTACATTAAAAGAAGGAGCTATGTGATGTACTTGCGTCAGTAAATCTTGAAACTTGCGAAAGTTGTCCACAACGTTCGAAATGATTCTCGAGATAAAATCTGAACAGCGCGATCGCGCTACTTGGGACTCAAACGGTTAACAAACTTAATAGTTTCAAAGTAATTGTAACAATCGAATCACATTTGACGATAAGAAAGGTTCGAGTACGATTTAACCCAACCAATTCTTTAGCACGGCACCCGATGCTTTCTTATCTACTCGATTTCGATCTTTCGTAGTGTTCAGTAACGTGCGGTGGTGGGATAAAAAAGCGCAAAGTGTTCTGCGAGCAAATAATGGCCCAAGGCCTTAAGCAAAGTCACGACGACAACAAGTGTCCCGATGGAAAGCCGTCCACGGAAGCTCCTTGTAATACGCGGCCGTGTCACGAGATGGGTATGAAAGTTCAACCAAAAATACTCAGTCAGAATACGACGTACAATCAATCGGACCCCAACACGAACGTGGACCTGAAGATTGGCGGCATCGCCGAAGTCTTTCAGGGAACTCCCTTCATCAAGATCCGTTGTCCTGTTAAGAAGTTTGAAAAGTAACGTATAGATTCGTGATTCTTATGTTCTATCCTGATGATAGAAAGTGATTCCTATCTTAACTTGATTTTATACGATTACTTTTAAATCCTTTGTTGCGATATCGAACGCCGATAAATCATTTTCCGATAATGCAGAGGAATTGTTCATCGTTAAAGTTAATTCAGGGTGTTCCGATAGAAAATTCGCTTCTAATGCCCTTTAATGTACCTACAGATCACAAATCGTATGGACGAAAAACGACGTTAAGTTGCAAAAATCTAAAAAGTACAAAATCAGCGGGAAAGGAGCCTTGAGAATAATGACGATAACCAGCCACGACTCCGGCGACTACGTTTGCAACGGTGAGTGATCCTTCGGATCTTCGTCTTCAAAAGCGGATAGCCTAATTTCGTCTGTTTACGTATTGTAGCTGGAGCGTCGCACGCGAAAACGCGTCTCATAGTAAAATTGCGTTCGAAAGAGCAGATAAGCAGCGAGGAGTACCTACGTATAGGTAATTCCGTGCATTTTCAACGAAACGTGAATCTTGATTCGGCACCCGCGAATTCCGGGGAAAGTCTATACACCGATCGCGCAGGTAAAGCCAGAAAGAATTCGTTCTTCCGCGATCGAACTGTAATTTCAACTTGAAATTTATGCAGCAGCATATGGAAATCGTTTCGCTTCCATCGACGAAGAAGATCGTAGTCACGAACAATCGGTGCCGAGTAAACCGACGAGGAAGCCGCAACAAAAGAGACAAAAGACCAGTCCAACTCCCCCGGACTCCACAATGGTCCACAAGGAATACGTCATTACCTCGTTCAATCAGGTAGGAACATTTATAAAAAAAAATTAAAAAAAACGTCGATGAAGTTTGCATAAATCGCATAAGTGCCGTGTCTTCACCCTCTCCCTCTCCTACTCCTATGAACTTACCAGAAAGAGGTCTTCCTCGAATCAACAGGAAATCCCAAAGCAAATATGTCTGAACTAAACCGATACTTTTTGGTGTAGTTCTTTGCCTATCTGATTTCGTCCTTATCTCGAATAATCAGGTACAGACACTTATATATATATAAAAAAAAAAAAATACGTCGATGAAGATTGCATAAATCGCATAAGTGTCACATCCCTATGAACTTACCAGAAAGAAATCCTCCTTCTCTATCGTCAAATTAACAAGAAATCCCAGAGCAAATAACTCCGAACTAAACCAATACTTTTTGGTGTAATAGTTCTTTGCCTATCTGCTTCCGTCCATTATCTCGTTTAATACAGGTATAGACATTTATAAAAAGGAAAATACGTCGATGAAGATTGCATACAGTGTCATATCTGCATCCTCTCCCACTCCTGCCTCAATAAACTTACGAAAAAGAAGTTCTCCTTCTTTATCGTCGGATTAACGGGAAATCCCAAGGCAAATAACACCGAACTAAACTAATACTTTTTGGTGTAATGGTTCTTTGTCTGTCTGCTTCCTCTCGTACACGGATAATCGCGTGTTCCGATCACAGCCAGGATACCACGAATCCGTGGAATCCACTGCCACGTCGGGTGCTTCTAACCTAGTACCGCACATAAGTTACTTGATTTCGAGCCTCAAGGTGAGATCGCAATGTTTAAAAAGGTTAAGAACGTTGATCAGTGACTCCTAATGTCGTCGTTGATTCAGCTTGCAACGATCTATCGACACTCGCTCACTTACTCGCATCTTTTCTTCTTTCCTCGATGCATCAGGCCTACTGGCCGTTTCAAGGTAGCACGGATACCAGGAAGAATCACAGGCCGGCTCCCGACTCGTTGGTGGAAGGCGCGCATCGGGACGCGCTAGCCACGAAACGCACTTTATCCGATAGAAAAAACGGCTTGAAGTACCAAAACGTCGGCGATCCGTTCGACAACCTCTATCGCAACACGGCCATCCCGGACGAGACCTTCGGACCCGACGAGGAGAGGATCTTCATCGACGTCGATCCCTACGACTTGGACGAGGCAATGTTCGACTCGCGGCACACCGAGAGCGACGAATCAGCGAATTCATTGGCGAGGAACGATCTGGCATCTGGGGTCGATCCCAACCTCGATTACGTCGAAGAATCCTTGAAGAACGTTAAAAGACAGTGGCAACGATCCCAAAACACTTACGGCGATCGCCAGATTAACAATGCTAGTAACGCACGTGGAAAAGTGTCGACCGTCGAGACTGCGACTACGCCGGATGATATTGGTCTGGAGGTGTTTTACGTGCAGGATTCCACGAGGAAAGAGGCGCGGAAGAAGGACGAGAACGATACCGTCGAAACGAAGAACTCCGAATTGGAAAATTCCGAAACGGTAGTTACGTCCGATCTTCTCGACTCGACGATCTCCGAGAACAGCGAAGACACGACAAGGATAACAGATACGAACAACAAGGAGAAATGGAGCGAGCCTACGAACGGGACACCCGACGAATTCAAGAAACGCGGAGTCAGCGATCGCGAGGGAAACGACACCACGGACGAGGACGACGTGGTATCGGAAGTCATGATCGCGACGAAGGAACTCGAAAGCGACGAACGAGAGGACTCCACCAAACCGATGTACGAGTCGACTTCCATCCTGCTTCAGAGGCATCATCCCGATCGAGACTCGATGGACAAGGACGAGGCCGAACTCAAAGAAATCGCGGAAAACGCGCGCAATTCTCGAAAGCTGGATACAATGGAAACTACTTCGACGTTCCTCGCGTTCGATGAGTCCAACGTCACGCACGAAACGACCAGCCAGTCCGTCGCTGTTCTGGGTAAAGATATTGGAATATTTGTCTACGTTCCTTCTTTATTCGAATTTTACTTCGAATCTCGCGAATCGTTCAGTATTAAACGACGGATGGTAACGGAGAGAAATCGAATAGAATCTTGCATAATCGTACGACTATATTTTAATACGTCAACAATTACTAGTATGGAATAAAGATAGCCTTTATATCTGCACAGATGCCGCCGAAGAACTCATATACGAATGGGTCACGACGGATTGGTCGAAGTGCTCTCAGACGTGCGGAGGAAGCGGTTTTCAGGTAAGCAGATAGAGGGGAAAAAAGGAGAACAAGACCGAAAATTGTAATCGTACGAGAGACCGATCACTCGATTAATTAAGAATTTTCTTTTAAAAATAATCGCGATTGATAATAACATAAAGTACGAAGTTCATATTCTCGTATGAATTCTCTAGTTTGAAATCGACGCGTATGAGTATTGACACGTTCGCGACGGCATGAGCCACCGGTGGTACACGAACTTATACTTTATAAATTAGCCCCGCCAGATGGGAAGAAGTACGGAAATAACGCCGTCCTACGGCGAGGGCAGTAAATTCAGGTCGCGAACGTGTTAAATGCAGAAGTTCGGATTTTGACGTGAAATTTATATCCAATTTATTTGAGCTCGAATTATAACCTACTTAGATGCGTGGCGCTCAGTGCACGGTTCGTTCTACGAAATTGGGTAACTCGACGCGCGTACCACCAAGGACGGTCATCGGTGCCAAGTTGTGCGAGGATGCGGGCCATCCGGTACCCCAGAAAGTGAGACCATGCGGATCTGGCAGATGTCCGCAATGGCACACAACCGAATGGACCCCTTGCGAGACCTCGAGATGCTTCAACTGGAAGACCGCAATGCAGAGGCGAGACGTTAGTTGCCGATTGGCTGAGCATTCGGAAGGCAATCGTCAAAATCTCACGCTCTTGGATGCAAGTAAATGCGATGACGCGACGAGACCACTGCAAAGGCAGGAGTGCTACAACGATGATTGCAAAGGAGTTTGGAGAGTCGGCGAATGGTCGGAGGTAAATTTCTTTGTCGCTTTAACTTTGTCGCGCAGTTGCGCTAAGAGTTATAAGAAATATTTAGAAATAATAATCTTAAATTGATCTCGTAAGAAATTTGCAAAGACGTAGAAAATATTTTGCGATCGATTGACTGCATTTTTGTTCAATTAGTGTACCGCATCCTGCGAGGAAGATGGAATTAAGTATAGAATTCTACAATGCGTCTGGTATGGAACAAAAAAACCTGCTGGTAACGCGTGCAGGGATATACCACGACCACCGGTGATGAAGACATGCAGAGGACCTCCGTGTTCTGTCTCACCTGGTAAGGTAAAAGGATCTTTCTTTCTCAAGTCCCTCTAGAAACAAAAGAACATACGCGTAGTTTAAAATGTGAATTTAAAAAAGCAATCCTCTATTTTAAAGTACATTTAAATATATCGAAGAATCATTTGTCGTAAATAATTTTATATTACTCGTAAAGGTAATACGTATTTTTAATCAAGTGTGAAATATTTGATATTCCAGCAGTATTCGATCTATATCGAATTACATTTATATGTAATCGATTAACATCGTGATAATTAAATCATTCGCCGTTCATTTATTCAGGATGTTTAATATTGAAATGTTTCAGACGAGTGCAAAGATCACTCGCAGTTATGCAGCAGAGTGAAAACAATGAATATGTGTAGAGTGCCGCTTTATCAAAAGCAGTGCTGCGCGTCTTGTCCCTAAGCTCAAGAAATTATTATAACACGAGAGACGTGTGGAGACTGGACGAAGTGACCATAAATGTTAATTGCGATGATCGTCCGACCGAAAACTTCCTTCGCATAGTCTGCGAATGCACCTGGGATGCCTGTCTGAGAAATTATAGAGCGACTAGGAGAGTCCGCGAATCTTCGCGGGTCTGTTACAACGGGTGTATTTACAAGGGGACATTAAGGGACATCGGCATCGATATTCATCGATGTAGATACAGATAGTATTATGATATATCACATGCAAATAAGTATTCGAAAAACAGTATCGACCAAGTTACTTCCGTTTAATAATTACGTTTTCGTAATGTAAAAAGAACGCCGAGAACTAATCGTTCTGTTCCAGCACTGAATTTTCTGCATTTAAGATAAATCTCGAATATTCTCGTTTAGTCCTAATTAAGCGATAATTTTCGAGCATATGTCACGTGTAGTTTGGCGCGATTCCTAATTGTGCACGCTCATGCCCTTAGGAGAATATGCAAAACTTGGCATTCGTCCAAAAAAGTTAAAGGTATATAATTGTTAAAGTTCAATGAAATGAATAACAAAAGTCATTGTCGCACGGCCATTCTAAATGGAAGATTATCGTGACGCGCGATTAATAATACGTTATTAAAGTTTGTCAATGTTGATGTTTGAATCGCATGGCTTCGAAAGGAATTCAAATTTTTAATAAAAATGGAATAATCGTAGAGAGCAAGCTGCGCTATTTTCATTGCGCAAAGATTACGACGCACCGAGAATGTATCCGCAATGTTTATTTTTTACACCCTATTTTCATAAGCATTATTATCGGAGAGCCTTTGATTTGTAAAATGCGAAAATTATTTCTTAAGACTGAGACGTTGTTTTATAACTTATAAATAACCATTCCTACTGGGCATTAGCAACAAAGTTTTCCTTCTTTTATTTTGTATTAAAGATTCCGCGTATATTTCCGCTGGCGTCCATACTGATAAACATACAAATATACACACATACGC
>JAITYT010000247.1:1055269-1069943 GCA_025433975.1 Liostenogaster flavolineata | reverse complement strand
TCGTCCTTGTTTTTTTTTTTTTTGTAGCTTTCCATAAAAGAGAGAGGAAGCAGCAGTTTCGAGAAAAGCAACGTTAAACTTAACGGAATGAATCCAATGTCGCGAAGCCTAACGATAACAACGATAAAAAAAGTTTCTTCCTTTTGTCCTTCTTCTTCTTTTTAAATAAAAAAGAGAAAGACAGAGAACGATAACAGGCAAAGGACAAAAAGATCAGCTACGTCGAAGTTTTAAATGACGATAGGCTTACACTGTTTGCTGATACTGAAGATGTCGTAGATTATCCTTTCCTGTTTTGATCATCTTGTTGAATTCTCTCGCAATCTCTGAAAGCAGCCGTCCAACGAAAATTAACAGATCGAAAGCCAAAATCCAGGCGGTTCTAACCCCCAACCGGTGGCACGCCTGGTGGAAAAGCTCCATCGGCACTCTCTAAATGTCTCACCTTTCGCGCATAAATGTGAATCGCAGGTACGTTTGTTTTTTTCGAATCGATCGGTCTATATATCAGCAGTGTTTACTAATTAACTAATTACTGGCTCCCCTACAACATCGGGCGCTTATCATCAATGATAAAAAATGAAAAACTAGACGAAAATGAAACGTCAATCGGCGGCCATCATCCACTTGTTAGAAAAGCGGAACGGAAGTGTATCGATAGCGTTACCGTAAAATCACGCGCGATGACGCTTTATACGCGATTAAAATTTGATCGTGTCGAGTATCTAGAATCGACCTTCCTTATAAATTATCGCAAGGCTCCGTGTTTCCGAGAAAATGCTCAATTTCGATGTCCGAGAATAATGCTGACGTCTTTTAATTACACGCGGTGCTCCTTGACGACAAAAGTCGATTCATGACTGGCGTTAGTCATCTCCAAGCAACCCGGCTTTTTAAATTCGTTTTTTACGCCGCCACGTTCCACTGAATTGCAACGTTAACGCGTTAATTTCGACTCGCAACGATCTTTTAACGAGCAACAAAAGTATCGACGAATTTCGATAACGCGAGGAATGAATAAAGTTGCGCTTGGATTACGCGTGATGAAACCGAATTTATAAGAAATTGGAAGTTTGTACTCGCGTTACGATCCTTTCGAAAAATTACAGGACGAATCGACATTGTATTTCGTAATAATATATTGTAATATATTATCGTAATGATAATATAATATATGTAAATGATATTGTAAAAATATGGGAAGTTTAAACGAGTATGAAACGAACGAAGATGCCGAAGGAGCCTTAAATACACGTGCAAGTGTAACAAGATTCGCGTGGTTGCTCGAACTCGCAAAATAAAAAAATTTTAATTTTCCGCATACGATTGTGTCATTTAAGAGATTTTATTTTAAATGCTTGCAGAATACTTTGATTTCGAGGTATGTTATATTATTACGATCGATTGTATCCGCGCACTTTCCCCTATACAAATATGTATTTAAAAGGGTATAATAAAGTTTTTATAAATAAGTTTATTCTCTGTGAAACTAAATCCAGCTTGCAACAATATTACGAGTTTCTCTCTCGAGTTTATTTATTTCAGAAAAATTTCATGGAAATATTCGAGATTTGCGGATATAAAATTTAATTACTTTAAGAAGACGATAAAATTCTACGAACATGCGCAACACTTCGGAAGAAAAGAATCGGTTTAAGAGATTTTCTGCCGCTCGTGTCGGCGTGAGATTTGATCTTCATACGCATCGCACATACCACAAGTTTACTTTTAACGATAAAAGAAGTATCACGTATCTTCTAAAATTATACATGTATATTTATACCTTCGGTTTCTTCAACCATTTTGTCAAAAAATATTTGAACAATAACGAGTTAATATTATGTTACTTTAAACGTAGCGATTTTCATATCATCACAACCGACATCAACAACAGTCGACATTGAACTAAATCAGTTCTGTATTTACCTATGTTTGTAACAAACTGTGAATGAAGATATCGGATACGTAATACAAATTAATACTTCCTATAAATGTAGAAAAATTAATAGAAAAGAAATACATATATATTTCATTTAATAATTCTCAGATACTACTACGTTAATGTGTAACATAAAAAAGGCAGAATTTATCTTTAATATCGTGCTCGTTTTATTTACGTAACTTATATTTTTGGTTTCATTATTAAAATTAAAAGAAAACTTAGTACTGTATTATCGTACAATTGCGATAATTGTTAGATTAAAATGATTTTTCAGTAATTATTTCACTATTTAAAATAGATATGAATCGAAATACATTTGAATGCCTCTATTCAAACCTTGAAATAATATAAATATTATTGCTTTAAGGCAAGATTCTCTTTGATATTGACGTAGGCATTTTTTTGGTACGCATGGTCGGCGGTACTCTATCAAAAGCTAAATATCAAAACTAGTTTGACATTGGGCCGTTGGATGGCGCCAGGAGTACTGTTTGTGCCAGAATAGGGCTCGATTCTCCCGCAAGATGCCGCCACCAGTCCGATCACGGGCTCGATACAGTAAAATAAAACTCCCGTTTCGTACAATTCCGCATTTTCCCACAAGACGTCGCTGTTTCGAACACAACCGGGCCTCATTCAATAAGACAATTTATTAAACTTTCATTAAAATATATTTCCTGTAGTCCACTGTATAGCGGGCATTCCCTAACTCTGTATATGGGCTCTTAGTTGAGCTCGAAACAATAAAATAAAAATGCTCGAATGTTAGAACAGGGCTTTTTAAACTGTACGTAATTCAGATTCAATATTTCGGATTCAACCGCAAAGAGTTAAGAACAGTTTCTTTGAAAAAACATTTTACGTATTCCCATTGAAATCTATTGCCAATTTTTAAATGCTTGCCAATGTTCGTCCTTGGATCGTTATTAATAATTTATATCGAAGACATTAATATATTATGTAAATTTAAATCAATTTACGCGTAATATGTAGGACGCTCAGACTCGAGTGGAACCCGTCGTGTACAAAACTCACTTTTGAAGCATATGGTAGCGATCTAGGAGATCCTCGGAACCGTAAAAGCTCTGCTTTCGTATCGTTGAAAGAAGTTCATCGGAACGCCGAAGAAGTCGCCAAAGAAGCACACAAAGGGCACCGAAAAACTCCTCAAAACTCCTCAAAACTCCTCCAAATTTCAAGCATGAAGCCTTTTATTCCGCGTGTCTCTCATAAATACGGCAATTTCATACCAACAAATATTTTCCTAGTTAACTTCGACTTTCCGTCTGCTTTCTTGCCATTATTATCTACGCGAAACGCTTTTATTCCATAAAATTTATACATTTCTGCAATCGATATCAATCGTATATAAATATTCGCGCGATCGTAGTATCGATTCGCGTATCGTGAACTCCGTTACTTAAAACCGACATCGTTTAACAAAATGTACCTGAAAAGAATTTTAAAAGACACCTTGTAGAAACAGTAATTGTTGAATAATACGTATGCGATAAATTTACATTATTTATTTATATTACACTATAGACAGGCTTGTGTTAATGTACGTGTCTAACGTTTGGAAAATGGCAGTAGTGCTCAAACGTACGTAGACCCAAAGAAGGTGGCAGTAAATTCAGCTAATGTCAGATATTTGTAAATACATAGCACTCAGCACTTATGTATATTGCGTACATTCCGTTTGCCAAACAGAGTCACAGATTGCGTATAGCCATTTAAAGCCGAGTGGCGATGAGCGGCAAATTGTCGACGTCAATTGGAATTATATTTACTCGGAGCACTTTACTATCAGGTTGGCGACTAAGTTCCCACCGTTTTAAATTTTCTTTTTTTAATTTTAAACAAATTTAAAAAAAATGTAAAAAAAACGACGGAAACTTAGTCGCCAACCTAATACACAGGAACGATTCAAATAAAATCCCCCACGATACGATAAACTCGTCAGCCATTTTGTTTTTTCGCAATCCTTCTCCGATGTTAAAGACGAAAAGAAAGAGAGAGAAAAAAAGATGGAAGGAACGGACAAACGATGAAAAGGGGAAGGAAAGGAACGAGAATTTGTACAATGATCTCTCTTTGAAACGTTTAGCCAATATTTGACAGAGTCGAATGGAGATGCTCGAGATGAGAATTTACTTCGATTAGCTCGCGTACGCTATCCTACGGGTTAAGTTTGACAAATTTAGCACGCATATCGCATCGTCGAAAAGTACGTATACATAGGCGCCAGAAAGTTCTTATTCTCTACGTAATCTGTGGGTAAGTTCCTTCGTACTGCCGAGTTTCAAATCGATTGAGTTTTGGGTCTTTTTACATCATAATGTTACACACAATGACAAGCACACTGAGACACTGCGCCAATCCAATAGAAAAACGGTCCGTCCGTAATTGTGTTTCTTGATAATCGCAGGATCAAAATCGAAGGGATTCGCGACGCTTGTTATCGCGCGATATCGTTGGTACGTTGATCCACCATCATCATCGTCATCATCGAAGTATCTTCGACTCCATGACGACTGAATAAATCACGACTTACAAATCGGTACCTTAGAGATTACAAGTTTTATTCTTTTATTTAAGCGTAATATTTCAATTCAGCTAGGAGCAACTAATCTCGATCGAGTACAATCGTGACGAAAGCAAATTGTTCCGCGCCGATCGCCGATACAACGAACTTAGACGTAACGGAACGACTTGAATCCACGGAAAGAACGTTCGCATCGTCGTTTACCAAATATTAGGTCTACCGAAAAGTTCTGTCAATTTTCAATTAAAAGAAGCTAATATATTTTCGATAGATCTATCAATATTTACTGGACAATATATTGGGTTGCCTGGAAAGTTCCTGCCGATTTTTAAGAAAAATCTTTTATTTTGTTTGAAAAAAAAAGTAATTATACGCTGTATATAATTACTTATTATATATATAATGAAATATATAATAGAAAATATAATATAAATAATAAAATAATAAATAAATTTAGAAAAAAACCGAAAATCGGCACGAACTTTCCGGACAACCCAATAATTTCCATCGTTACCGATCACCTCTTTACGTACGTTCGAAAGAGTCAATTTCAAACTCGAGACGAAATTAGTTGGCAAAAGTTTCCGGCAGGCCTAATACAATAAAATCGTTCGGACAATCGCAATTTACCACCTCTCCGTCATCGTTCCTGACCCTGATCTCCGGCTGATTCTTTCCGCGCGATCGAAGCCGAAAGGAAATGGGTAAAACGTGCGAAAAACTTCGCGCACTGCGGGATTACAATTTAGATATCTTACGGAAGCTTATTAAAACGTAAGGTAATCTTTTTCACCGTTGCATGCGTTTCCACGATGAGAGATGGTCCCTGTGGGATTTTTTTTTATTCGGAATGGTATACTTTCGATCGTTCACGTATAAAAGCATTCGTTTCTATCTACTATCATTCTACTTGGCGTAGATACGAAAGATAACTTCTGAACTGCGCCAAAGACAAGCCGAACGAAGTTTAATTACTTGCGCCGAAATTCGATCGCAAAATTGGACGCTGATGTTCCCAAGAATATTTTGTTTTAATTTATCTCGTATAAATAGCGTGTACGAAGTAGGCGCTTTCAAATTACGCTACGAACTCGCATTCTGTGTTAATTGTTTTTTTATTGTGCAAAATGATAAAATAATATTAAATATTAGCTTGGCAACTAAATGATTTCGAATTTTGCCGATAGATTATTGGGTAAAGACCGCAAACGCTTAGTTGCCAACGCAACAATATTATAAAATTTAAACACGTATCGGTTTCATGGAAAGTCGAATCAATTAAATCGAAGCGGCAAACTCGTCGAACACGTGCGTGTCACAGAGATTTCAACGCAAGTAATTAAAAGATCTTGGCGATAAGTAATTTTACTTTACTATGTTAATTTCGACGCATGATCTATTTAATCTTTATAATTTTCGACCGTAAGGGTTTATTGTTTCGTTCGGAAGTATCTTTTGACGTGCTTATTTAATTAAAGAAGTTTGTGTCGAATGTAGCGAGTGCTCGGAAAGGGAAAAGATAGAAAAATCAATAATGAAACACAAACATACAAATTTAAAGTTAATTAAATTTACTATTCTGTATTACTTAATTTCTGGACGGAGAATATGAAGAACTTTTTTTTTAATAATAATTAATAACGTAACAATCTGACAAGTGAAAAACGATTTACATTGAATCTGCAAGAAATCTTCGAAATGAAGTATAACGTAAACGTTACAAAGGAGCACTCGTCTTGCGTGAAAGTAAGAGAAAGTGCAAAATACGAATAAAGCCCTTAAACGAGTAACAAGGGAATGCATATTAATGCCCAACTGGTAGAGTATGTGTTATATACTTAATAATATGTACATACCACAATGTTTGTTTTTTTTTTTTTTCATATAATTGACGATATTCTTCTACCTCGATTATATCGCGATAAAAACGAGAAAGATAGTGTACGTGGTCTATTTTTATTTATCTAGCACGATAAGATAATTGGATCGATTTGACGTATAAATATATCTTACCAGTTGAAGATTAATGCATTTATTGAAAAGTGTATGTAAATTTAGAGGTGTGTTGCATATTTGATCGTTGAAACGCTGACGCTAAAATTATGCCACGCAAGAAACGACACATCGTAAGATGTATTAAAAAACGTGCAACAATAAAAACGCTCGTTTCCATTCATGGACGATATTTGTACAACTTGCTGTTCTGTGATATAATTATGTCTAACCTAAAAGCGCGAAAAGGCTAAGATTTGCAATTAAATCTGTGATATACATTTTGCAACCGCAAGTTTCGCTGATATGCTTACGATATATATGTATATTGCTCTGATTCTTAAGTCAATACAGAAATAAAAAAGAATATCGAACGAATAAATAATAAATAAGTAGATGAATAAATAAACTATCGTTTAATACTAAGCGTAATAGACTATTATGCAATGTGGTACAAAAATCCTAATATTAATGGAGGAGAGTTTAAGATGTACGATCGATGAACGGAATCGTGCAAAGAAAGATGAATTTGCTTCAACTTTCGAAAGGGAAGAGTACTTAGAAAAATGTATAGATTATCCGTCGGTACAATCATTCTGTTTGCACGAAGGAAAAGGATTTTGAACGATTTATATTAAAAGAACGTGAATATTTATGGTTCTCGCGAGGCTTTAGATCGAGTCTCACAATTTAAATAATAGAAGCGTTCTATTATCTCTTGCACGATATCGTATGATTCGATTGCACATCAATATAATATAGAAATAGTTTCGAACGAATGCTAATCAACTGAATTTGTCGAAGTGGTAGGCTCGAGCTTTAAAGCTTAAAATTCTAACTAACGATCTTTGGATATACGCTTCTTATGTATTTCTTCTCGTGTATTTAAAATCTAATATTTCTCCCTGGCGCTTTCTATATTTAATTTATTAAAAGCTCTATTACGCGCGCTAATTTTAGCGATCTTTACGAATTCCTTCTTCTATCGATATTTAATTTTTAAGGCCAGTTCCTTCGACACATTCAAAACGAGACATCGATCTATAATAATATTCTTTTATCACCGAATATATTACTTCTTAGTCAAAACAACGTTTATTCTTTAAACGAAAGATCGTATATACTTGTTTTACAGTGATTCTCGCGAAAGGCGCTATCATTGAGACGTAATTTTATAAAATAACATTAACGCCAATCATTAATTGTCCTTCGTTAGATATACACTAGCACTGGATAGAACGAAAGAGCGCTATTTTGATTATTCGTTATACGTAACATTATAATGATTGTAAGGACTATTTTCACGTATTTACATGCTCGTAACTGTCGTCAGCATAAAAATCATCGCTTAACTATAAAAATTTGGAAATGTCGGTAATGGTAACGATGACGATGCGACGACGATGTGACGACGATGATAATAATAATCGAACGTAACGCTAACATGGAATATAAATTTCTCATTTACTCTTATGCCGAGCAAAGAATACAAAGGCATCGAATTCATGAATTCGCTCGAACGAGATAAATCTAAAGAATTAACAAATAAAAACTATAAATTAATGTCGTAATTATTCGCCATTATTATCATTGTTTCCGTTCGGCGGAACGACGTATCCCCCAATAATAATCGTACCTATTTGCTGTCCGTTGGGTTTAGCTTTCATCGAGGAATCTTTAATGTCGCATTAATTTGACGATCGCCGAGCCTACGGTCACATTGTGCGATATTCCTGCAGCTAAGACAAGAGACTCTTTTTGATTCTTTTTCTTTTTTATTCTCAAAAATACTGTACACAAGAATACCTAAGCACCACAGCTACGCACGCCCTTTTTCAGTTTAAACGAGTACCGATAAGCGATAAGTAGATACTGACCGTACGGGCGGGACAAACGGGACGACGATAAGACTAAGGACAGTAACGACGGAGCGACGAAGCCTTTTTTTCTTCTTTCTGCCTCCCCTACGCAAGGAAGCACACATTCACCTTTTCAAAAATCGGAAGAAGCCTCTGCTCTTATCGGGTGGCGGCGCCATTAACATCGGTACTTGATTCTTATGCGTGATGTGTATCTACAAATCCATATAATTCTTATGCATTCGGCCTAAACTTCGCTATATTACAGTTTCTTTCTAGCTCCTGTTGATCAGATACGTTGTTCTTAACCCATTACCCGCGAGAATATGATTTTTGGTACAGCAGAATGTGCTATAATCGTAAAGAAATACTCAAAAGAAAATATTCGTATTATACGTATCCCAAAATCGGGACACCGGCGGCTAATGGGCTAATGTGTAATTCTATCCCAATACCCTGTTGGATACTCACCGTACATGGACCTTGCATCCATGGCTCGCCATCGATCTGCATGGGGAACCGTTTGGTCGTGATGATAGTGACGCTACTGCATTGGGCCAATCTTCTACCGGAATGACGTAATCCCGTTTTTACTTGGCCCATATGCAGACAATCGTCCAAACCGATGACTTCTATAAGGTTGTCCCCGATATCTACGGAGGATTCGTGATTCGTTAAGCAAGCGTTTAAACAACCGATCGGATATTTAATTATTCCTTAACAACTCTTAAACGATTCTGATCGAACTGCTAACGATCTAAAGATAGGCTTATGGATCGAGTTCAATTCGTAGACCATGAAGCGATTAAAATGTTAACCAGTGCTCGCCTTGTATCGCGGCTCTGAGATCCGAAGAATTGTAGCTACTATTGCTGAGTTCTTTGTCCGGACGTTTCTTCCGTTTACTGAGACGATGTCTTGCGTGATGTTCGCCCCAGAGGTTAGAGCCTCCATGAGTGAAGGGAATGTTCAACAGGGCGACACCCTGAAGTGAAGGTCCGTGCGCCAAATCCAAAGGTGTTCCATCGCACTGGAAATTTGAGTGACGCAAGGTGGCTCGTTAAAAAGAATCCTTTCAACTTTCGCGGGCTGAACGCGCGAACTTACAATTATTTCGAGATTCTCGTGAAGATTTTTACAGCTGGCAGCGAACTGTTCCGAAGTCGCATACTCGAAATACCAAAGTTTGTTCTTCATCCTGCTGCTAAATTTATCAGGATTCTTTTCTCTTTCCACGTGGAACTTCACACAAATCGCGGCATCCACGCCCACGGAAAAGTAATTATTTATGATGTTGTATGGTATGCTATCCTGATTTGGCTTCTTCTCTTCCTTTTGGTCCGAAACTTCAATCTGCCAGCGATCCATCATTACAGGCGTTGCTTTTTCGATCTTCTGCAAACGAAAGTTTAGCAATGTCAAAATTTAAAAATCATCGAAGAAATAATATATCGTGACCATGAATATTTCGATGATATAAACGATTTTGACGTCGAACTCACTTTAAGCACTTTGTAAATAGCCTCGCCTTCGTATCCACCGCCCCAACGCAAACACCTGGCTAAATCATTGCCTGTACCCAAAGGTATGACGCCAACAGCAGGCTGGTGTTCGAACTGCACTCGATCTGAAACGGAAGTAATTATTTAAAAATGTAATAATCGTATACAATTGCATTAAAACTTCAATAATACAACGTATCTCGATATTTTTGCTATTTTCAACGTGCTACCGATTAGATGAATGAAGAAGTTGGAAATTATTTTAATCTTTTCGATAAGGTGCACGTCAATCGCGCAGAATAACTGAATAACCGAGCGCGTGATGGTGTAAAGTCGATTAAAGCCGACGATCGTACGTCAAATACGTTAAAAATTTATTGTAATAGAAACGCAAGTGTATTTCTTACCCATAGTTTCCAGGACCCATCCCACGGTACCGTCACCACCGCAGCAAATTACTTTAAAGTTTTCCACGTCCTTGAACATTTGCAGACCCTGCATGGGCCCGCCTATCGCTAGATTGTGAACTTGCCTGGGATTTAAAATGTACTGAAACTTTCTTAACATTCTTTCACCCTGCCTGCCACCAGATTTTGGATTTATGAATACCAAGAGCGGTACTGTATCAGGCGGCGGTGTAATTTGGAAAGACATCGCTGGCTGCTGACTCGACGAAGTACCACAGGTTAAAAAGCCACCCTGATAAAGACAATTATCCATAATTACGGACTGGCGTTATCCCAACAGTTTTCTAATATGAATAATTTTATCGCGAATTTAATTTTTCTGAATATACCTAGGAGTATGTACGTGGAATTGGGAGGATGTAGGAGTGGGGTTTCACACACACGGATAATCGTTAATTAATGTATTTAATTATAATGCCTCGCAATGCAACGCTTTTCACAGTTCTTATTACAGCACAGCACTATTACTACTCTCTCTACTATGATAGTTTCTACAATCTACCGCTATTAGCGCCCCCACCCCAGGCATTGGCGCTAATACCTAGTCGTACCTGGCTGTCCCGAATATCCTATCCTACAGGTATTATTATTGTAGGGGCATAAAACTGAACGAGTGAGTGCAAGCGCTGAAAAGTGAACGCGAATCGAATGGGCATCAATGCTAGATGTTTAGACAGCGATTGCCGAAGTAGCAGTAAAAAGAATGTAAAAAAGAGCGTGGAGGAGAGCAGTTCCGTATTTTGTGTAATATTAAATCTTAAGTTTAAGAAAAGCGTTGTTCTTCCATCAGCCATTCCTAAGTGGATTTCCTATATTTTGGAAGCTTGTACGAGATAGAAAAGTAGGAATCCTACATTATTATTATCCTTTGGAGGCACACGCATCTTTGCTCGCAAACATGCGACATATTAAACATCGATGAATTAAATTCACATAAATTTTATCTTATTTACGCACTTACAGAGCTAATGGACGACGAGTCTTGGCCGTGCTTGCTTCCTCTTTTACTGTCCCTCGATAAAGACCTTTGCCTGTCCAAGACGACTGGACAAATCGCGGTAGGTGGTAGAATGTGCACAGCGTGTTCACCAAGCGAACATTCCGGACGCACTTGCGAGGCGCATCTGTTGTGCAACTAAAAAATTTATATTGAGCATCCAAAACATTTACGATAAGCGATGCCATCCTATTACAAGTCGCAAAAAGTGTACAAAAAAAGTAGAAAAAAAGTGTGAAAATCTATGAGAAAACACCTTTAAAACGAAGAAATTCGACATTTCTATTTCTCGCGATTTTTAAAAGTTTTGCCTATGTATAGGCTTAGGATTTTTTGCGACTTTTGTCAAAATCTCTGGGTCTATTTTTTAGAAGTTTTTCCATAGTAATCGATGCAGATGCGTGTAATCAGCGACTCGCAGGTGTTTTAAGCTGTTAAAACCAATGTAAACTTATTTACAAGCTTTATCGAAAATTAAGCGGACTTTTTTGGCTTTATCTTTTTGCACGACGCTCGTAGGATAAAACTGACATCAGAATGAATTCTATGCATCGAAATCTATAGGAGATTTGTATTTAATTGCAGAAATTCGCACGTACAGAATCAATATCATTTGTGAATATCAATAATTTGTTTTTCGTGTAAAAAAATGGACGCTTTAAACGCTTAGGTAGCCAATGCATTAAAGGAGATTACTCACGGTTATTTGACACCATCGACAATGTAAACCCGTAATGCCATTGTAACTCTTTATAGTTTTTCTACACTTCGAGCATTTTCCGTGGCAATTTCCCTCGACCCAATGGTGATCCATCGTTTGTGACGTTTTCTTACTCTTGACGTACGTCGCTATGCAAGAAGCTGGTGCTCTTTGAACGCATCTTTCATGAACCGTATATTTGCAAACTGTCGAGAAAATATATTTTATTTCGTAGAAATAATTCATGATATTACGATTAATGTATGCGATAGCTGTTCTACCTTCAAATTTATAACAAAGAACAACTACAGACAACAAAGAAGACTAACGAGAGGTACTTACAGACACAGCAAAGTCCTTTTTTGCCAAGTCCAACTAACATGTTTAGACACAGATTGCAATAGGCGGGTTTACTAAAGTGTTTTAACCTCCATAAGTGGTTTCCATCCTCTTTTACGTCGGAATCCAAACCCAGAAGAACTAAGAGCGGAATCGTTGTGAGTCCTCCTCTCTTCCATTCTTCCAAAGACACGGTACCGTCGGAATCGTAATCGATCTCTAACATCATGTCTTGCAATATCTAGAACGATCGTCGTGAATTACGAAGGTGATTTTAATTTGTTTCTAGAGTAACAGATAAATGCATTGATAAGCGGTATTTGTCTTACGTTTTTTTATAACCGTATTATGTAAAATTCTTGATGATATCCATCTTTCATATATTCCATGCATTAAGGAAATGGAGGTTTTCTCCCTTCCACTTTCATGTTAAACGATAGCTCCGATACGTACGGATTATTCCACTTACCGGCTTTAATTCTGAAACATCCCAACCGAGATAGTCCGCGACATTCATCATCTGGTTTACGATGCAGTCCATCTCCTGAGAACATGCACGATAAAGAGATTAAAAATATATTTACGACTGATGAAACACGCTTTTAATATCCGAACGAACGATAACTTTCATATTTAATGTTATAATTATAATCTGTAATCTTTTTTTTATAATTTATGCAATTTGCATATATCTTACACGTGCATATTTGCATATATTTATATATATAGATTATTTATAATAATGCAATCGATATTATAATTTTCCATATATTTGTATATCGGCATTCGTTCAAATTCAAACGATCACACGAATTGTTATTTCCGTGCAATTCCTATAGCAAATCTGAATCTCCATAACGCATCCAATGATCATTTAAATGCAAATATTTTCTCGTTGCAAACGCATCGTTGTAAACGCGAAATACACACGACTCGTTAAAATACTCGCGATTAATCTTCGCTTCGCGTTGTTATTTCTCATCGTTGAACATCGATAAAAAATCGTTGAAAACTCTACAGTTGGTAATAGCTTCACTTATAATTTCGTTCACGATAAAGCGACCGCCCATACGTTGGATTTAGTTGGCAATAAAATATCGCGACGTCTCCTTCTTCGTTTCGAATCGATGCGTTTTGACTCGTCCGATGGAGCAGGCTGATGCCATCCACGTCCTCGACTTGTCATAAGCTTACTCGTATGAGGTCTCAGTATCGTACGATTGCATACTTCGAAAACGTAATTTTATCGTAGAGTTGCGTCAACGATTACTGCACCATTCGTGAAAAGGTAAAGAATCGCTCGCGTTATCTTCGCAGTGTTCGCGATTCGTAAGCGAAAACGTCGCGATTTATAAACGACGCGGTACATTTTCTTTGACGAGCGCGAAGCGTATCTTGACGATGATCGCGACTTCCACGTGTCGTAAATCGTACCTCCCGCGAACTCGTGCAGCTTCGAATGTACATACGCTGTCGTAACTCGTTTTACATATCGGAGACGAGATGTGCATAACGTAACGCGAACAATGTCGTTCCAACGAGCACTCAAAGCGATTGTACTTTGTTACTCGGAAATATTCAGTCCGCATTACTTTGGAAAGAAATATCAAGAATTGCTGTAGCGCGAATCCTCTTTCGTAAATTAATCAGTGAGACAAAGTTAACAAAGAAGAAAAGAAAAGAAAAGAAAAGAAAATCCAAATCGTCGTTAGCTTATCTATTGGGTCGGCAAGAAAATAGCTACGATTATTTAATGCAAAATAAAAGTCAATTATTAATCGCCAAATTCTTTTTTTTTTAATTAATACTATACGTGCATATATAATTGTATATACGCACATTTTTGGCGCGGAGTGATGTACGTAAAATTGCAAAATCCCCAAATGGGGATCTTAGGAACGAATGATATATTTTCTATCTTTGGCCATTTTCTTGGCAACTTTACGATTGGTGATCGTAACAGTGACATAAGTTCGTTTGTGAAAATCGAAATTACTCTCTTGCCGATACAATACGAGATTTAAAGTCGTCCAAGGGAGGAAATGGAAAGATCGACGACTCGAAATCGCGCTTTTTCCTCGGGACGATGGATCGACGAGGAGTCCAGCCTGCTCCTTTTCGCGTCCTCTCGATTTCTAGGGACGGACAGACGATGATACCTCGATCCGACCCAAGTGGCAGACAAGAGGAGTGTCGTTACAAAAACGATCCAATTTCACGAGGGAGATACGTGTCGCGTTCGCACGAACGTATCATGTATTATACCCGGGGCGTGCCAATTATGCCGGACGTGGTCGTTGCCTCGCGAGACGAGTCGACGACTCTTTTTGG
>JAITYT010000247.1:879101-892784 GCA_025433975.1 Liostenogaster flavolineata | reverse complement strand
GAGAGAGAGAGAGAGAGAGGGTGAACATTAAACGAGACTCGAAGCGACGTTTCCAGCACCTAAAGAAGGTTCAAAAAAAGAGAAAAAAAAAGAAGGAAGAAATAAAACCGTAACAAGAAGCGTTGTTATAATAGAAGTGCCGTGACGTAGGCGTAGATCCATTCGTACGGGCTTGCGCAGAGCTAGAAAACGCACAAGTATAATAGAAGCGCGTGTTTTCCCGGATGGCAGTTCGTGACGGTGCGTCTTCCCCCCTTTCCACCCTCTTCCTCTCCTTCCTGCTCGTTGCATAATTGCACTTAGCAACGCGAACATTTTAACCGTTTTAACGAACTCTAATCGATTTCTCCTCCCTTCGCGAGTTTATTACGAGGACACCGATGCGAATCTTCCGTTCCAACGCGATCCGATCGTTTCCTTCGACGAGTTCCCGATCGAACGAACCTATCGTTGACAATCTAATGGCCGTTCTCGCAAAATTTGTTGTAATTTTATTTATTAAATGCGTCGTTATCTTTGCTGTTGTTGATTATTTTTCTTTTATTTGTTTTATGCGTATGCTCGCGGAAGTTCTTTACAAATTAATTCCTCGAAAAAAATATTATACCTTTATAAAAAATGTATAACTGTAAATATATTTGTAGGTAATAATATTAAACATATTTGAAGTAAAATGCTTTATTTTTTGTGCATTAAGACTCTATTAAAATGGTTATGTAGGAGCTTGCAACTCGTCTGGTAGAGTAAAAATTCGACCATGTGTTTGTTAAAATAAATCCTTAAAAATTAAATTTATTGCTTTGTTGTCTAATGCATATTAACATTTATATCTTTTTCCTGCTAATTGTAGCTTTTTAGTATTGAAAAAATGTAAGGCGTACGTTTTAAACAACTTTTTTTAATCTTTAAAGTGTGGGTCGATCTAATGTAATAATGGCGTGAAAGAGGGGAGAAAAAGGGAGGAAAGACATCGAAAGTGACGAGAAAGCGACGATCAGGCGACGCATAAATCGATCAACCGACATGGCGACCGTATCGCGACGGAGGATCGCAGAGCGGAAGGATGACAGTTGCTTCTTTCGAAAAGCGCGATGATTTACAGGAGAAAGATAGAGAGTGATATCAGCAACCTGTTGAAGTCTGCCAACCGGACGGACTCTCCCTTCTTCGTCTTACTCCTGCCCTCTTGGGCAGAGCTGTCGCATAAAAACGATTTTCGTCTAGACCAGTCCCACGAGCGTCACCAATGGCACATCCTTCATCGAGCTATTTAAAAAGGTCGAGAGATAGAGAGAGGAAGGAAGGGATTAGAAAGGTAAAGGCCTGAGTTGGAAAGGTCGGCGCATCTCGAAAGAATGAACTCTTACGTGGTACTTTGCTAACGATATCGCGAAGAACAGATTTGCTCTCGATCGACACGTTGACCTTGGTCGCGTGTAACCGCGGATCGCTTTGCCTATGATCAGAGTGCCTCGAATGTTTATAATCGTCAAAATTGATAATTGATGGTTAAATTGGCGACACATTTGTAATGTCAAAGCCAATCGTCTGTGGATAAATATAAAATATAAAATAAAAATTATGTAACCATATTTATTATTGTTTATATTATATTATATTATATAGCAGCTGTTCCCGGCCACGCGTTGCTATGGCTAAGTCTAAATAAATAGAAAAGAAAGGAAACAGGAAGAGCACCTTTCTAAAATATTTACTTTCACGATGCTTGAGGGTATATAATATTCTTTTCTGTTTCATTGTCTGTGTAGATACACAGATTATTTTCTTTGCCCGCTTTACGCTAGGAGCATTGTGTGAGAAAATAAAGCCAAAACACGTTTTCGTTATTTTCAGTAAAAGCTTGTAAAACACGTATTACTCGGTTTTAATGACTTAAACCACCTAGAAACCGTTTATTTTACGCCCCTGCATCGATTTATAACGAAAAAGCTCGAAAAAGCGGATCTTTAGATTTTGGCCAAAATCGCCAAAAATCCTAAATGGAGAAAATCTTCAAAAATCAGGAAAGATAATTCTTGTAAATTTTGACACGTACAATTCATTTCCATTGTCCGTTTTACGCTAGGAGCATCCTGCGAGAAGATACATCCAAAAAACGTCTTCATCATCTAAATATTCCAAAACATAATAGGTATATAAAAACACGCGCGTATTCGAATGCAACGTTGTGTCAAAATTTCAAAGCAATCGCCGAACAATTTTCGAAGTTTTACGATTTCGAACAAAGAAACACTTATTTGTATAGAAAATTATTTCGTTACTACTTAATAATACATTAAGTCAATATATATTATAAGTAATAATATATTAAGTATGTATAAAATATATATAAATAATAAAAAATATTTTCGTGGCGCTCCGAGCAAAACATATGAATTTAACGTGGCGATCAACGCGTTGATACTCGTGGAATATGCATCAAGCATAACGACAAGTTATGCGCAGAAAGCTCGAAATAATTTCGTCGACGTTTCCCTTCTTCGTCGACGTGGCATTAAAAATTGCCGAAAATACGAGCGGACTCTCCGCGCTGGACGATGCTCCATGGGATAAATAGTACAATATAACTCGCGAGAGACGTTATGATAGCGCCGTCTTTGCCATCGTATCGTAACCTATCCGTAATCTTCTCGTAAAATTCCCTAATCTTGTCTCGCGATAAGTACAACGTTATTCTATGCTAAGGTACAATTTCGCTTGTTTTTAAAGCGGTGGAACGAAAATCCAGTATCCGAGGTACAAATATGCAATTTAAGAAGAGAAATACCGCGAATTCCAACGACGATAGCGTACCATCGTGTATCGATCAGAAGCATAGTGTGACGTTTTCAAAATCAAAATCTAAATTCAAATTTATAAAAGTCTCCAATAAAAAATTGTAAAATTGGAGATACCACATAACATTCCATCGTAATCTGCATCGATCGAAGCAAATAATTCTCGAATACTACAAATTCTTCGTTCTGACAAGAATTCCAAAGCAAAGGCGAATAATTATAACAGAAAAAAATTAATAAATACCAATAACTAACACGATATACACGACTACAGCGTAACAATGAAAAAAAAATAAATAACATGAAATTCACGTAATAAGAGCGAACAACGAATGAAAAAATAAATCTCGAAAATCTCTGTCGACGCGACGTCAAAAAATGTCTAATAAAACGTTACCAACGAATATCGCTTTTTTGAAACGCGAAGCGCAGACGGGCAGATCAATGGAAACACTTCGATCGAGCCAATATTCGTAAAAGAAGTGAAATAACTTCCCTTATAATTCTGCGAAACGTATCTCGCGACGACGTTTCGCTCTCGGACAAATAATAAATTGATTGACGGCTTAAAATCTAACCTACGCGATGACGCGATATCTTACGAGGTCGATATCGATGCGAAATTGAGATGTTCAAATTTTAAAGAGCGATTCCAAACTCTGTAAAGTCAAATATTGGCTCGAGTGAGAAATAATTTCGTATTTCATGGATAATTTCAGAGAGCATAAAATTTCGAAATTGCCAGAAAGATGGCATAGGATTATAGAGCAAAACGATACGTACGTTGTTCGACGTAATTCTCGTTTAATACGAAAATATTGTCTTCTAATTTACGACTTTAAAATACGAAATTATTTCTCAGTCGATCCGATATCTCGAAGGAGACGCCATTACGATAATCGTCGCTTGCAAAGACGATTCAGCGAAATAAATATTATATTTCATACATACATACGTACTATTATATTCGATAAATACTATATTTATATATCAATAAATAAATACTGAGCATAATATTTACTCAATTCTTTTTAACTTTAATTAATATTTAAATACTGAGGTAAATGATTTACAAAAGCTTCGACAAATGAAACATCGTAGTGAACGGAACTTTTTATCGAGAATAATTCCACTTATTTTCGTCTATGGACAAATGCTTTGCTGCTCTCTCGTTCGATCTTCCTCGGTTCCTTATCCCAACCGTAGGCAGAAGAGCTGTCGTTAAACTCGCAAAATAACGAAATAATAACAGCGACCATCGTTAAAGTCGAAAACGAGAACAGAGCTCGGAGAGAATCGAAAATTTCGCGACGATGACGCCCCTGGGCCACCGGAGGTACGCAGACGCCCCAGGGTCTGGGTCCAAGTGTCTGGAAGTTGTTCAGGCCGCGAACGACGTCGACGTTTTCCTAACTGTTTCTCCAACTTCGAATACAGCGCGTCCTAATTCGTACGCTTCCTTAATCACCCTGTCACGCCATTAGCGTTTCGCATACGTCGCGAATCGTGCGATATTTTATTATTTATTATATTATAATATATTATAATAACATAATATAATAAAGAATCTTTATTAATTATTAATGAATTTATAAAAACGTTAACACTCGTACGAATCGCGCTCACCTAAAAGAATTTGTCCATTGTTACTGGCTTCCTCCTCGACGAAATACGACTCTCATCCTCGTTCGAAAATATATCTTGTATATTAGTATACGATAATTAAGATATAATTATTAATTATAAATATATATATAATACATAATAAACTTATAAATTCAGAAAGAAGATATTTCGATCCTCTTCGCGGATTGTTCGATATTCGAGTAAGTGGCTCCGTATCGAACTGTCGACATCGCAGTAGGATAGAAATTATTATGAACGATAATTCGATGGATGAATTTCCCTGTGAAATTTGAAGTTTTCTCTTCTTTCGAATCACCGCACACGCTGGTGCGACTGGATACGGTTTGCTTAAAATTCGATCGAGAATTCGTTTGATAATTCTTACCGATACCTTGTTTGCCAATGCTAAGTTGCCAATCTCGGGATATGACTAGACCTTCGTACATATTTCATTAAACGTAGAATCTGGCTTTCGAAATGCTGCCCACCCAAAACGAAACGAACGTCAACGTTCGAGCAATATCAACTCGTAACGAAATCGTTAGAAACTTACGACTCCGCCGGGTATTATTGAGATTTGCATCTTATTCCATCTGCCAGGCCGAGGAACGAGCAAAGCGCTACCTCAGCTCGAGTAACATCGTCGTTTAAATGCGCCGAAACTCCAACGAAGACCAGATGACGTTGGAATTTTCCAACGACGAAGTACGACGATTTTACGCGTCTACGAGTTGCCTTTGTATCGATTCCTAATCGAAAGAGATACCGTAATTACGAAATTACGTCGAGGAAGAAATACTTCGACGACGCGATGTGCTTGGCTCCACGACTGCTACTGCGTGGTACCGATACCGAGTCGCCTACGTCGATCAAAATAATAAGAAAAAAAAACGTCGTAGTTCGGTAAACTGACGTTGTTTGTTGTCGTTTCGTTGAGACGCCTAGACCGAACAAAATTCCAAGAACTATTTACATCTTTCGTATCGAGCATCGCTCTTCCAAATAAAAACACGAATGATATACCTCGACAAGCTTCGTTGTGTACGTAAAACGTGGTAATTCATAAAATTTTATCTTTTGAGAAACGAATCGCGTTTGACGCCTTCGTTGCTTCGGTCGCCCACTGCGAAGTCTTCCTCGCATATTCAGAAACGTCCAAAACGACATTTTCTCCACGTCGCTCCGTTAAAGAAATCGTTAAAAATGGCACGAATCTGTTAGCGAAGGTTTGCACAGGCCTGTTGGATTTACGCGAGAGAAAGAAACTCACTGATTATTTTAATTATAAAAAGTAACTTGATATTTAACTGAAAGAAAGTGAAATACAAAGCTAATCGTGGCTACAACAATTATTTCTGAAAGTAATTAATATAACATTTTCCTCCTCGATATCCAATAATTCGTGCAAGGATTAATACGGAATAAATACGTTTACGTAAACGTAATACTTCAAGATTCTAAATTTACGAGAATCACGTTTATTTCGTTAATTTTTAAGGGGAAACGATCGAGTATCGCCCGCATTGATACTTTCGATACAATTAACAAGCGTTATGAATATATTACGTAGTTATTTATTCGGGAAGTTCGTGAATTTACGTGAGTAAATATTAAACTAAAATATTGATAATTTCAAATTTTCCGATGGATGATTATGATAAATTATTTATCACTGCTGCCAAAGAAAAGAAGAAAGTTTTAATAAACCACAGCGTGGAAGAGCAAAATCGTAATAGAATAAAACTCACCTCCCGTGTTCGACTTACTTTTGTATTTGATAATCACAAAGCAATCAAGGTTTATTTGCTAGAGAATTTTACAAGGTAAAAATTCAGAATCGAGAAGCAGTACGATATTATTATTTTTTAATAAAGAAATAGCGAGAACACAATGAAAAGTTAATCTATGAGATTAACCTTCGGCTTGAGTTTTTAATATATTTTAAAATTTATAACGCGACAAGCGAAGATTCTTTTTTGACACATGATTTATGCGTTTCATTTCAATAAAATGTAGGAACTGTTACGGCTTCGTGTCCCCTTATAATTTTTTCATATCTCGCCCCTCCCATGAGAGTAAAATCCCCGCTATAGGAACCCTTATTTTAACCCCTTACTCACTCGACTGACTCCACTACGAAATAGGGACGATTCGTCATGTCCTTCTCAATATTGACATTTCCGAGTATGATAAAAATACATTTTACCGTATTTCTGGCGTAAATCTTTGGTAGACATTCGTAAAACAGAATTAAGAAATCGCATTGAAGAGATTTTATATTCGCCAGGTAAGTAACTTTATCGCTTATGTGAGTATCGATCTCAAATCGGACATCGAAGGAGGATGATACCGCAAATCAGTGCAAAACGAATCGCTTTAAACGACAGTTTTTACCGATCTCACAAATAAACCGTTCTATTGTCATTCATTCCAATCCAAAATCGAATCCCAAATGAACATAGCTGGATTAATAAAATGTCTACGCCACTGTACGCAATACGAATTTAATGGGATCCGCAAATACAAAGCAACATGGTAGTTGCTTTCCTATCGTATTTCATCATATATTCCATGCCAAATTGATACGTTCCTGTAATATCGGGAATAACATCGATAAAATTGTCACGTATCTATCGACTATCAAAGGAAGAATTTTCTTTGATATTCCGCGTTCTTTTTACCAAGAGGCTATTCTTATAACGTCCTTCATTTTATTATCCACGATGGAATTCTCGTCGCATAAGAGGAACTAATATCTCGATAAATTGTATAAATGTAGTTCGTGGAACTCGACTTGAAATGTAGGAAATTGTCCTTATATTAAAATTTAAAAATAAATTTTTCATTTTCTTTGAATAATCCGACATTTCATATTACACGACCTAATAATTTGTTAAAATATAACGACATACGTCCTGACAGTTTAGTTTCAAAAGACGTTGACTCGTAATTAGCGATGCCTCGCCCACCACCAGAGCCCAGAAGGAGCCTCTACAGCTGTACTAGTAAGAGCCAATGAAACAGAAGAACATGCGTTCATTCTTATATAGTCATAGCACATTTTATATTTCTCGATTGAACGATCGAATATCATTTGTCGTTTAATATCGGTAAATGGGAAAACGTTCGTCAATATTTGCTCGGCAGATTTACTTTCCAAATATTTACGCGATACGAGTAAAGATTTTCATAGTCTACTGGAGTAGCGATAATATTGTAGTTAACTAGCAATTTAACAAAATTCGGAACACGTTAAAACATTAATTGACAAAGAGGCGAATCAGAGTATGCAAAGTCTCTCTTGTTCAAACTTCGAGGGAAATGAGCCTTTCGAATCGATAAATTTAGCAAATATTTAGACGAGAAATTGAAGATAAATAAAGATGGATCCGAATTACGGATATCATTACGAATCGTATTAACCAAATTTCACATTTGTAAATATTGCAAATTCAATATTTGAAATATTTATTCATGAATAAATTCAATAAACACTTATTTTACGATAATGTCAGTTGCTTTTGGTAGCCAAAGTGAAAAGAGTAGAAATAAAGGTAGAAACTGGAAATATACAATTTTCGAAAAAAGAAACGATTCGATCGACGATGCAAGATATTTCTTACGCGATACAATAAAAAAATCCATCGAGTAAAAGAGTGGCTGTTTCGCAACGACCGTAGATTTCTTCTATGAAAATTCTTCGGTTACTCCAAAACGAAGTGAGGCCGATCTTTCTCGTAATCTCGGTAAAATTTTGTCCGTCCCACGCATTGTTTTTGAATTAAAGCCAACCGCGAGATTAATAGTCTCTTCGTCGAGATGACAACCACCAAAGGCAATTCATAAACTAACAACACGTGTCTGACAGACGGATGGACGCGCAACCGTACATACGTTAACCTGCATAAATTTCCTCTTGCTTGGAAAAACCTCAAGAATAAAACCATATCAACGACAGAGAGTAACGTACCGCACTGTTGGAATAAAAAATTGTAATTCGCAATGTCATCTCTCATGGATCGATAAGCTACTTCTGCGAAGTACCATCCAACATTACCTCCCTTTGAACAATATACAATACAATCGTCCAATAATTTATTAAACGATCCATATGTTAATACTAATGTATTCGATTCGATATTAATTGAAATTTAGTCACCGTCCAAAAAATACAGATCCTCAAATATCCGTCAACACGTTAAGTGTGTTTAACGACTATATCCGTCATGGAGATGTGGCAGAATTTTGTGTCACGACGACTATATCCGTCATGCGTAAAATTTACCTACAGTTTGATAGTTAAATTGTAATTTTGGCAAAAACTATACTATATTCGTAAATTATAATACGTTTAAAATGTTTAGAGGTCAAGACGAAACGAAACAAACAAATAAATATTATAAATAATTTGAGTTGGATTCGTAACTTCCCGAGAGCTAACTCGTAAGCAGTGCACTAACACTGGATCTTTGATTATCCCGATTTTCATCTTGATGTATCAAAACCAAAAAGAAAAAAAAAAAAGTATATTAGATTCTCTATCTGCGATGATTTTTTTTCTATTTTTTTTCTAAGTTTTCCATCATCCTTTCGCAAACATTGAACTTCGCTTCTGTTTTCTTCCGCTCTTCGTGATAATAAAAAGAAAAAGAAAATAAAATAAAACCCTCAATTCGATGGCTACAATCAAAGTGCAAATTATATCTTTAATGCCGGATATATCCGGCACTCGTGTGTACGTGCTCGCAAGCACTTCCAGTCGACTTTATCGCGAGGTGAACTCGAATCTATCAGGAGGATTATAAAGAGTGCATAAAGCGTATTTGACTTCGCTACGAAATACGTTTCCGGAAAAATGTCCAAGTGAAATAGTCGAGGGAGAATTTAAATTTAGACTCGTTCGCGCCAAGTAGGAAAGCATATCTACGTTGTGTAAAGTTGTTTCCGTCATTAGCGGAGTTCGACGTTTAAGCTCGATCGTAAACGACGCTTGTTCGTGACTTTGAATCGACGTGTCCGTGTATAATACACCGTTCGAAGCCATACGCGCGTAGTTGGTCCTAAAATACGTTGAAGCGACACAAAATACGATTATCAACACGCCGAATTCAGGGCCAATTTTATATAAGTTCCTCGCGGCGCCGAAATAAAATACGATCCACGTCGTAGCACGGCATTATGTAAAACGATTAAGGAATACAAATGTGTTTTGACGTTGCCTTGATCGTATTTACTAATAAAAAACGTCGTATTCCCGAATAAAATTAGCCAAACAGTTAATTCAACGTTGACGTACAGATATTGACGATTCCTTTTCTTCGAGCGGATGTGTCATAAAATACATGGACGTACGCTTTCACGACTAAAGATTTAAGCGACGCGTTTATCGCGGCATTTGATTTATCGCTTTAATCGGAACGTGCTATAAAAATCGCAATTAAATTTTCAAACTTTCCCTTCGTGCAAATAATCCTCAACTTTATAAATAATAAACGTACGCATATTTATTATCGTATCGAATAAATATTTTTTTTAAGTCGCCTTACGGTGACAGGAAAAAGTCAAGAGAAATAAATTAATGGAAATAAAAAAATAGAAGAAGTTAAATATGTAATTTAATATTTAACATTGACACGACAAATTTATCGAAGCGTTATACGAATTACAAACAATTATAAATGCATCGAAAAATCGTTGATTGACCGAATCAACCTTTACGATAATTTTTGCGTCAAATTTCACCAATCGAATCCTTCCGAATCATCTCGAAATGCGATGTAAAGGGAACTGAGAAAATATAAAGCAAGAACGTAGGAGCGTGACGCAAAAGTATAAAAGAAAGAAAATACGCGCTACTTTGCCCACCGAGTGACACGGCAATGCATTCAAAGCCACATCTTTCCGTCACGATACGAGGACATCCTGTCGTGGAAGACGAACGTTTGTACTTATACATCGACGTACTTTTCGTCCAACGTATTCATATGGGCACTCCCTCTTCGTATCATTTCGTAGTTTACTCTGGCACTCGTAGACAATCCATTGCGATGCAAAGGCAAATCCAGTCTCAAACATCGTTTTCGAAATGTCTTCCGAATGATTTAACGAGTTTGAATTTACCGTGGTTTCTAGGCATTATAAATTGAAAACGTCGTTGTTTCTTTTCGAAATACCGTTTAATTTACTTAGGAATTCTGAAAATTACGCGTCTCGCGATAAAAAATATTGAATATCGTACGAGGTAAGTTTCCGTCCAAGTTCCACTTCAAACCAGAAGACTGAGACGATAAAAAATCAATTCCTTCGAGCATAACTTAATTACAGAAAGTTACGGATTCAACGGTCGAAAACATCGAGCGTTGAACGAGTTGAACTTTCGTACAAGTTGAGAACGAAACGTGTTTTTTCCGTTGATTCGCACGTTACCGATAGAACAAACATTCTAATCACTTTCTTGGTTATAAGATCGAAGGCCGTAATCCTAAAAATTAATTAAATAAAATTCCCTAGTGTCGGTCAGCGTTAAACGACGCTTACATTTTCAAATTATATCGAGTTCAATCGTAGACTCTCGATCATCGATTAAATAAACAAACGTTATACAAGACATTTCTGAATTCCCGTTCCTTCATTTACGATTAAGTAATACCCTTAATATCGCTTAAAATTACACATTAAATTGGCTCTAATTTTCAAGTCGCGTTCTATAAAAACTATTTTCTAAAAGCAGCGTATTATACGAGAGCTCCCGCTATTTTCAGATCGTGTTGTACGAAAAGCGTGTTTGCGAAGTAAGCATTATACGAGAGTTACCTGTATATAAATCAAAACAGTAGGATAATAATAGGAAGGAATTTAGGAAGGAATTCAGGAAGAAATTTTAATCGATAATAGAGAATCTTAACTTTTTCGTAACAAAGAGATCGATTTTTATGTGAAAGCTTATATTTTTTTATATTGAAAACTTATTAGAAAAAAACAAAGATCGATAAAAGAAATGAAAGAACGAGCGTCGACGAGTACGAGTACGAATCTTTAACGAAAGTCTCTTTAAACATAAATTAGAACGAAAGAATAAGAACGTCTTTGAAAGATCGTATCAGTGTCCACATCCTACCGCGACAAAACAAAAACCGAACCAAAGAAAACCGACGAAACGAAAGCGATACCAGAAAAACCGCTTGAGAATTTCTCGTTCGTACGAAATAATAGTCGCTCCATCGGAATGACTCGTTAAATTCGTCTTAGCGTAAAATTACCCTTTTCCACCGAACGTCCCTGAGACATCGTCCAGCGTAGTCACTATTAGCCGTCGTCTTTTTACGCATCGAGGACCGTGTTAAGACGTAAACAGCTCGAGAATTATTATCGAGTCGCGCATAGAGGCTACGAATAAGCTCCACGCGGAAATCTATCGTTCCGATGAGATGTAGTCGATCTCGTATCGCAACGAAGATACGATTAATTTAACGTAAAATATGGTTGAGCGTCGTCAGCTTCGTGTTTTCTGTCGTCGAGCATCTGAACGAAAATAAGGAAAGGAGAGAGAGAGAGAGAGAGAGAGAAATCATCTCTCATAGCCATCATCTCCTTTCGTTTCTCGAGTGTCGCGACGACCTGGAATTTCGATCATTTTCAAAATATCCCTTCCCGACGAGATAGGAACGTTTTCGCGAGGTATTCTCGGTAGAAAAGTGATTTACACGCTTTGAGAAAAACGACGAGAAAAGAAAGAAAACAACCTACGATAGTAGTAATAATAACGAGTAGAACGAACGAGAAACGAAGCGACGAATCTCGAGAATAATACGAGAAAGATCGACTTCACGCGCAATATCATTGGATTGACTAACGATCGAACTCGCGAAGGGTACAACTTTTTTAATTGCGCTTAATAAATAAATTCTAACGAGTCGTCGTTGAAACGACAACGCGACGTTTCTTACCATCGACTGTCGGCTCGAATGCGCACATATCGAGACTTCGTTCTCTCTCCCTTTCTTCTCGATTCCTTCCATTTACGCTCGCGCGAGTGACAGGCACAAATATACACGCGCATTCGTTTCGCGCGTCTCATCGATCATCTCGGGATAATAGACACACCACGGTTCTAAGTTTAAGCACGCTGGAACCTAAAATTCCCACTTGACGAGCGCGATCACGCGCGTGCGTTCGCTCTTACGTCGAGATAACTACTTAAATGCTTAATCGCTCGTGATCGAAGTTGCCGCACGTTAACGATCGTCTCGATTGGGCGCGGTACGATGACTAGTTTTCGATATCGTCGAGAAAAAGAAATTGGTAAATTGACGGAAAGAAAGAAAATTACGAGCAACTTACCAACAAAAAAAAAAGAAATTAAATCAACGAAAAACGAGGAAACGATCGATAAACGTCCACTGCCGAAAGGCAATTAAAATAAAGCGACGGTCGGTTAATCGGCTTCTGCTGGATAAAGCGTTAAAAAAGGAAACTGACCGAAGAGAATGAGGATTAACCCGGTTCCCCGCAGTCTCGTCGATCTCCATTAACGACCGACGTCGAATTTCTCCACTTCGATCGTAATTTGACAAAGGTTTAGACGCGTAAACGCGCGTTCGAACGATGGATGGCAGAATAAAAAACGATTATTTCGATTCGAACGGCAGTGCATCGGTATTTACAACTCGTACGAGTCGATTTCCAGAGGAACGAACGGATTTGGAATCGACACGTTGCAGAATTATCCGTCGTGAAAAGTGCCAGTCGTAACGACGACGAAAATTCGATCGGAACTTCGATAACCCTCCCTTTCGTCCACTGACATTCGTCAAAAGACACGTAACATTTCAAAGAAAAAAAAAAAGCGATTAAATTATTAATATTTACCATTTCTGCGCCATCGCGCGTCCGTGAAGCTCCGCTGTGCTTTTACGTTTTCCCCTACGGCATCGTAGCACACGTTGGAGTTCCTTTCGCTTCCTTCTTCCTTCTTCCTCCCGTCTACCAAGAAAAACCGCGAAATTTCTCACGGCACCGATCGCGCGAAGGATACGACTAAAAAAAAAAAATATAAATACGTCGCGCGAAAATTCGACGCTCTCTCGTGAATGAAACGAGGGAGAAAGGGGGAAAGAGGGAAAGAGGGAAAGAGAAAGAGAGAGAGAGAGAGAGAGAGAGAGAGAGAGAGAGAGAAACGAAGAAAGGAACAAGGGGGGAGGGGGCCGGTGAGGGTGTTAATGAGCGAGAGAATAAGATAGAGGAAAAGAGCGAATGCGCG
>JAITYT010000247.1:824144-835413 GCA_025433975.1 Liostenogaster flavolineata | reverse complement strand
TATATATATATATATATGTCTTGTCTACTAATCCGGCGAGTTAAATCGTGATACGCTCCCATAAAAATCTTATCATTCTGATCGAATATGAACAAAAATACCGACTTGATCGGTAGCCTTCTCGAACATAAATACAAGTGCAAAAGGTTTGACGATATTTCGAGACCTTTTGCGCGATAATTACGGTGACCTTCTTTCGATGGGATTATGACGTCACAAGGTATCAAAAAAACTTGTGACTTAGTCGACAAATTAGCAAACGAAGTCCTATCAGGGATTTTACGCTGATTCGATTCAAACGATTTCCGTAAGTTGCGCTGTTCAGGGTCGCATCCAAGCATCTGTTTCATAGTCTCGATGCCAAGTGCTGAATTGAAGCGTCCAATCGGTACCGCGTTTCACACGACCGAGATGATCACAGGTCGCTAACTTTCTACACGGGCCCATTCTAGGCCGTAATCGCAGCCTCCCGTGTGCAAAGCGTCAAAGAACTCGTCCAACGCGAAAGATTATATTCTCGATGAATTCACGTCGAAGAATCACGATCGTGAGGGCATCGTCGAGCGCTCGCTTTCGTCTCAAAGATCCTCCAAACGAACTGTATCGATTCCACGCCCTATCGCGCGCTTCGATGGACGTCAAAGGGTATTTTTATTCCTGCACCTGTTTACGACGATCGCGTACAAGGCTCGATATTTATCGCTCGTGACTCGTGACGCGCATGCATCGACGCTAAGGGATAAGGGATATAAAGGGGAAAAAATATCAACGTCGCCGTACGCGCGAACAAATTGCGTCGAGCTGTCGCTCACCGGCGAGGCTCGTTGCAAGAGAGAAATCTAGTTTGACGATATCGCGAATATAATGTATGCAAAAGGTTCGCGTCTTCTGCTTCTCCTGCTGCTTCTCTGCCATGGAGAAGAGCCACGGCTTCCGTGTAAGAAGAAGGAGCAGCAGCAGCAGAAGGTAAAAATGTGTAAGAGCACGAAGTACGCGTCTTCTGTCTCCAGAGTTTGCATCGAAGGCGACAAGATGAGAAGGAGGATAATGGAGGAAACGACAAAGTAGAGAAGAGGCAATAGCCTTAAAAGAAGAAGAAGAAGAAGAAGAAGAAGAAACAAAGGATGGGAAAAAGGAAAGAGGAGAAACCTTCCGGTTCGTTCAAGTTCTGCCTCTTATCCTCCAACTTTTTATTATCGCGAATATCTGCATATCTTACGTTCACCGAGACAATCGTCTTTATTTCTAGGTAACCGGTTGTACGCTGACCAGACAAAACAATGGAAAGTGGAAATGAAGAGGTCGTTACGATAATCGTCCGAATCGCTGGAAGATCGGTTAAACTCGTACCGAGAGTCGAAGTCCCGCCATTCTGAAAGTCGACTACAGCCTTTGTTGCTTGTATTTACGTTGCCTGGTCCTTTGTGATGGCGCCGTTATGTTTTATCGTTCACGATCATTGGTCGGTCAGCGTCGTTAGAAGCGCCGTTAAAAGAACGGAGTAAAAGAGACGCGAACCGCGAAGAAATCGCCGATCTATCCGAATTTATCGCGACACGAGGAACGTTCGTGGGTCGAAGCGATCGTTTCAAACCACGTCGCGGCAAACAAGAAAGAGCGAAGTTCCAATAACGATCTTCGTTATTTTCGCGGGCTCTTGCGAGGGCATTTGCCGCGGCTACGCTACAGAATAATTCTTTGTTATTAATTTGGCTTAAAAATAAGGTCAGAGTCCCTCGAGACTATCAAGACGCGTCCATTATTGCAAGTAAGATACGAAGTTGTTTCGTTGATCGGCAAACGCGAGAAAATCGGTTAAGGAAATTTCTATTAAAAAACAACGAAATCTTCGAACAAGAAAACATTCACGATTTTGACGATTAAAAGGCGATCGATCAAAAGAGATCTCGAGGACGAATGATCGCTTGTTCCTAAAAATTTCGCAAAACGAAGACTCCGACGCGAGTCGAAGTCATTCCAACTCCAAGGGGACGACGACGAGCCACGAGAGATCCCTCGAGAGACGAAAAGCATCGGTCCAAGGCCGAGAGGCGCTTATTAGCAACCTTGAAAACGTCGAAACACCATCGACCGTTTGTACGATTTGTTAGGAAACGCAAAAGTAGACGACGCGTGGTGGTGGACGATGGTAGTGGTGGAGGAGGTGAAGGAGGTGGCGGAGGTTGGTAGAAGAGAAACGGAGCGAAGCGTGTGTGGTACCGTTGATTTTCTACGAGTATACACACACTGCGGCCTTGAGGAAGGCCGTGGCATTGAAATCCAAGCGGCGCTTTAATTTATACCGGTCGTTGAACCCCGTTCAGCCGGCTGCTGCTGGCTTATACGACTGCTTCGCCCGCCGTTTGAGTTACCGGCATAATGCTTCTCTCCCTGGCCGACGCACAACGCGTCGTTGTAAAATCTTCCAGACGTAAATTGAAATTTCATTCAGCGCGCTGTGCGTTTTATCGTTCCTCGTCGTCGTCATAGTACGACTTGTCGTGAGAATGTAAAAAGACGGACGTAGAAACGAACCTGAAGGAAAGGCTAGATGAAAAAGGAGAAAATATCGCGTTGTTGCTTTATCGTTCGATACGACGTCGATACGCTGCTGGCTTTGACCAATCTTTTATTAATTTGGTTATCGAAACTTCGGCAGAACTTTTTGGAAAGAATTCGAAGGAAAAATAAAAGAAGTACGACGGCGTTGCTTGAAATTATCAGCTTTTCCTGTACCTTTTCTACGTCTACCAGAGAAACAAATAAAAAGATATCGTTTCTTTCGCGCTCTAGTTCCTTTGAAAGTTAAAGTTCGATTGGAGTGGAAATACAGATCGGACGAAGTTCGATATTTTCTGACGCTGAATCCGTAATTCTCGGAACACGCGAGTAAATCGGATGACATTTTAAAGAGAAACGACGCCGCTTTTTAAAAAATGGAATGAAAAAAAACATTGATTTTTCAACGCTCTAGTACCCTTAACGACAGTATTTACGAATAAAGTTTTGATAAAATCCGTCGTTACGCCAACGAAATAAGCGGCAAAATGAATTCGTGATGTTTCATAGCTCGAATACGTGAAATAAATTATAATAATTTAAAGCGATACGAGCAGTAATTTTTGCGTAAACTCTGCCGACGATAGCAGAAATAGTAATCGTATTTCACGATTTTGATCTTTAACGAAAATTGAATGAAACGAGTGCCTCGTTAAAGCACCTTTGATGCAGTTAAATGCAACAATGAAATTATCGCGTTTCCCCGGAATTAAATCACACGGAAAGAGCAGGAACAACGATAACAATTTTATAACGTGCCTCCGTGTTTATTCGTACGGGCGAAATAATGTCGAATTCAATTTTTTATAGTCGAATATTTTCCCTCGCCGGATATTGCGTTTAATTTAAATAGGCGAAGGCCGGCATAGAGAATCTCTAGGTATCCGTACGGCGCTTTCCTCTTTAACGTTGCACTTTAATAGCGCAATCCATTATTCGAGCGACCAACGAACGTATTAAGCCTACCTACTCGTTTTCAGGGATGTTGCACTCTTTCAGTGGCGCCGTCGAAGCTCGAAAACCCTTACGACTTTTATTTCGACAAAACGCGCGAAACGCCCCTAAACTTTAACGTACCCATCGTATCCCCGGCGTGGCTCAGGCTGCGATTTAAATTCCGCTTTAAACTCCCCTTAAAAAGAGTAGCTGACGCCCCTGTCGCTCGACAAGCTCCTTTCTTCCATGATTACGACCAAAACCTCCGAATTTTTCCGCGAACGACTACGCGAATACGCGTAGTTTTATTAGGTTGGTGCGTATGAAATGTCGGATTTTCTTTACACGTGTACTTCTATCGAGCGTTCTCTCTACGAAAGTGATATTCGTGTTTTGCGAACGTAAACAAAACCATTGGCACGAAAACGAATCCCACGAAACATTTTGGGATCCGTCGAATCGCTATGCCGTACATTGGGCAACGCTTTCTTTCAAAAGTCCCAATCGTTCTCCGTAAATAAATAAAGTTATTTATTTTAATATTATTAAAGTCGCTGTTAATGACAGCAGATAAATCATGGACGATAATTAGCGCTACGCCGTCCAATGACACCTGGACTTGTCGTTGACACCACGCAAACGTATATAATGATGTAAAGTTCTACATCTATTTACATGTAACCTCGAAATTTCGTGAAAATGAAGAGCGCACGGGATTAAGAACGATCGGAATTAGAGAAACAAGAGGTTTGACGATCTCTCGAAGAATTCCGATAGAATTTGCGAGACGTCACGATGTCGAAGGCGATAGACAGTCAAATCGTTCGCTCGAACTTGCCAGATCGTAGTGGCAAAGATCACGCGCGGTTAACACATCGGCTGATAAGTTCCCGGTCTGACAGACAGACGGCGCCACGAATACAAAATTAATATTTTTGTTAGAAAGTAGACGTTTTGTTGAGAAGTTACGGTGATAACGATGGAAAAAGGAGAATTTCGTGCGTTGATAAAAACACCGCTGAAACGAAAGCTTGGCTTGATAAGTGTTATCCGGACTCTGCAGCAGAAAACCGACTTTTATTGACTGGTTGCATCGGAAAACATCAAAGAAGTCGACAAAATTGTTTTGGCAAATCTTAAAGCGAAGATGCAAGAGATAGCCGACACTTTAAAGACATCAAAAAAACGCGTAGGCTTTGTTTTGCATTACCTAGCATTAGTTTTAGACCGGGAACTTATCAGCCGATGTGACAGAGGGGAATTCTAGCGGCAATCGAATCCTCCAAGGAGAAATTAACGAGGAAGGATAACGCTTCGAAGCGTTCGCCAATTATCAGAGGAAGGCTGGCAAAATACGCGTGTCATCGATCGGAAAGCGTCGATGATTCGATCAGCTCGCGGGGAGTCGACCGATCGTTGCTCGAGCAACGTAGGAGAGAGATTTACGGCGCGAATCGGCCGACGGAAGCGTGGGAACACCAATGGAAGAGCTACGCGTCTCCGCGACGCGATGCGTCACGACGCCTATCGATTTATGATTAAACGTTCGGTCGAACGGTCGCAGAGAGAACGAGAGAGAAACAGAGAGAAAGGAGAAGGGGGAGAGAGAGAGAGAGCAGAAGAAGAAGAGCGGCTAGGGCGGAATCGACGAATAAAGTGCGATCAGAGACGCAGCCATTCGTTGTCGATCTCGATACGCTATCGACGTCGTTACGATTTCCACTTTTTCGGGTCTGCTCTTTGACTGGCAAAATGTTGAAAAATGCCCCAAATTTTTCGCTGGATACGTACATTTTACGCGAGGAAATGGGAACGTTGGAAAAATATGGATGACGCTAATTTTTGGAACAGTTACGTGTCACCCAAATATGGGTGACATGGCAGTTAACGTGTTGATGAAGAAATCGCATCGAAGTGCATTGTTCTTAACCGTTTGAATCGCAAGTAGCGCGATCGCGCTGTTCAGATTTCACGTCGAGAAAATCCAGCGCATTTCGAGCGTTCTCGACTGTCGAAGTCGCTCGCTCAGCTTCACTAACGCAAGTGCATTACACGTATTTATTTTTTCTAAGACAACGTGGATATTACATAGGATTTACAATAGGTACGATACTGTAATAATAGTGCAACAATACATTAGAAAATAAAAAGGAAACCCGGAAAAGGGAAAAATACGACATAAAATAAAAGAAGCGCTATCGCGTTGCTTGGATCTTCTCGTACTCGTGTAGAGAAAGCGCGGTAGCGCTGTTCGGCATTTTTCGACGGTGTTTTTTCAAACCCCTCGGAACTCAAACGGTTAAGCTAATCGATCAGGTGGATATACAGGAAACAAGACTGAGAGAGAGAGAGAGGCTAAAATCGTGGACCATGAGGAACCTTTCGGACCCATAACGAAAAATCCGATAATTATCGACGATTAGAACGGAAACGGAGAAAACGGAGTAAGTGGAAAAGCGTCCGTATTTGTTTTCGAGAAATCGAGTCGGATACGAACTAAAATACGAACAAATAAATTACGTAAAAATACGTAAGCAAAAATCTACCAGAGATACACTCCACAAGTTTATCCAGCCGTAGCCTTGGAATTGTCGCCTTTTTTATCGCAAATTTTCGTCCTACCGCGAAATTACGAAGATTCCTCGCAATCGCTCCTTCTTGCTTACTCTGACGCGTTAATTCCGAGCAGCTGGCGATTCGAGTAACTCGAGGTAACAAATTGAAAACGATCCTGTTTGGAAGTGCATGCGCGCTTGAACGGGCATCGTAACCCCCTTCGTTCTACACGTATCGCCTTCATTTGTAGGGCGTCTCCAATGCGACGGCGGGTGGGTAGTTTCAGAGCCTAATGATTCGAGACACGCAATGGCCCACGCGACCCAACGTATCCACCTTCCGTTCGATACTTTCCGTCTTTCCTTTGGGATTTTTCAGCTCCAAGCGAACGCGTTTTCAGCCGCGTTTCGGCGCAGTTCGCGCGAAAATTCGGCCGACGGCAATCGTCTTTTGTCTCTCTCGAATCGATAGTCGCTAGCTCGACGCGAGCGATGCCGAATTAATTTCGCGTCTCGTTATATTACAATATCGATCGAGTTCGTAAAACTTCTCCTACTTTTTCCTCCTTTCAATTATTACCGGCGAATCCAAAAACGGACGGAAATTCCCGAATAAACCGTTCGATCTTTCGTCGATTTAACACGCTCACGCCGACGCTGCGATTAATCTTTCACTCCCGTGGTCGGCTATTCTAAGCTTTGCTTTGCTTTGGCGCCGCCGAACTGGAGCGAAGAATTTTTATTATTTTGTTTTTCAACTACATGGAAATTTGTTCTAGTTATTAAACGAATTAAATCGTTGGTGGTACACGCCGCCTGATGAGACATTCGAGTGCGAGCCACCGGTGGTACACGTGGCTGATGATGTCCGTGTGGTGGAAAGCGATAGAATTTTATATTTAACATAAATCGTCCAAGTTCTTTGCGTATCGTATTATAACTTATTTCGGCGTGTTTGAAGGTTTTCATTTATAGGTATACGTACACACGTACGTACACTTATACCTGTTTTAACGCGTTTGAAAGTTTCCATGTATAGATACACGTACATACACTTATACTTGTTTTAACGTGTTTAAAAGTTTCCATTTATAGGTATGCGTACACACACGTACACCTGTATCGTGTACGTGTACGCGAATCTGCCGAGACACGTAATAATATCGTGTTTTTATTTTACAAGGCCGACGCGCGCCGCGCGTACGCCACTAGTAAATAGTTCTCAGGAATTTGACCGCCCCCTAAGGTCGCTTGCCGAAACAACGTCATTGTTAGTTCGTCGTCGACCTCCGAGGAGAGAACACGTACCAAACGGTGCTCGTAATTACGTCGTATCTCGTATCGAGTAACGCAAAACGAGCGAAACGAAGTAACATCTTTTTACGCTTTTTATCGCTATCTTCGTCCTGATCGTGTGATATATGGCGAGGAAAAGGTAGGGAAGTATTCGATCGAGGACTTCGATTTACGACGCAGTTTCGAGGTGCTTCCATCACGCTTGGACCGCGACTCGTCAGTCTGCTGACCACTGACCACTCGATGCATATCGAGCCTACTCTAAACACTCGCTATTATAACCAAGCGAATCAAAGATTTCTAGCGAAACGTATTCTATTCACTGCGTAGCGTTAGAACGACGATACGTCGAGTCGTCGTATTTATTCGATTCCGATCGCTTTCTGGCTGTTTTCAAGCTTCGAGCGACTCCACGTACGTAGGTCAAGGTTTCGTGGAGCTACGGCCTTCGAAACTGCGTAATTTTAATGAAATTTAACGAATATCTAACAAATGTCTAACACGGCGTCGCGAAATGGCGGAAAACGCTTACGAGCTTCGCTCGGTCATCTTACGTAAACACGCTCGTGGTCCACCATGAATTCAAGTTCCATTGTTTTCACTGGTACGAAAAAGTTGTTACCGTCGAAAAAAAATTCCTACGCTTCGGCGACGAGAACAAACGCGAATAACTTTTCGTGTCTTATTACAGGGACATTCGGCGTAGCTTGTAATATCGTAAGAATATTATTCGAACGATGCGCGTAAATATTGTAAAATTAAGCAGCATCGATAAAACGATGACATCGTAATTTTATGTATTGTTCCTACAGGGAACACCAGTCGGCATCGGAATTCACGCTTTTCGTATTGAAAGCGTTGATTAACGTTTTGTAAGATTCGTCGAAAAGAAAGGCATTGACTTTATCGTCGATAATTGATTACCATGGTATTAATTACTACCGGTAGGGGCGTTCCGAGCGCTTCGATTACGAATTTGAACCGCGACGTGACGTAACTCTTCTCTCATTGGTCGTCCTCATTTTCTTCCTGGACGCGACGTCAGCGGCAGCGGCTCCCGTTACGTGAGTCAATAATTCTCGATTTTATTTATAATATCGTGCTCGAAAGCGGTCGCGAACGTCTCGTTGCTTCGCATTCGATCGTGTCCTCGCTTTTTTACGTTTGCGACATCGCGGAAACGTCAACAGTATCAAAAATATCGTCGAATATTCGCGAGCAAAATCGACGCAACTCGGACGAAGATGGCCAGCGTCGTTCAAATTGACCGTACTGCTAATACCGACCTAACGTTTTTAGATCATATTCGTGACGAAGGCTACGGACGCCTCGTAGCTTCGTATTCGATCGTATTTTCGCTTTTTTAAGTTTTCGACATCGCGGAAGAGTCAATTATATGAGCCGTTCAGTGCACGCATCGATTAACCTCACTTTTTGAAAAATCTTAAATTTAAGCGTCAAAGCACTCGGTATAGCCATAGCTTTTTATATTTACAATAAAATTGCCAAATAATAAAGATCAACGCCGTTAAACGACAACCATTTTCTGGCCACTGGATAATAAATAATTTACTTCGGAAGCCATTTTGATTAACTCGTTGTAACAATCGACTCGTATTCGGTAGCAGGCGCTAAATGATAGTGATAAATATTCGTTCGAATTTATATTACAAAAGGAATTTTATAAAGCAGTGTTCCTAATTTCATCGCATTTCTCCACTTTTCTTTTATGGAGTTAATCGATGTGTGCACTGAACGGCTCATATCGCAAATTATCGTCGAAAATATCGTCGTAGAAGCACGCGACTGCGCATGCGTCGCTCTGACGTAGCTGACCAAGGGTCATTCAAATCGGACGTTTTTCGCGCCGATTTACTAAACGAATTAAATTGTTGACTTTGTAATAAATTGTAAGAGTATCGGGAAGTCCGAACACTTCCGTTCTTCGATGACGTATTTTTGCCGTTCCTGGCATAACGAAGTAACGACGATCGGAATATATCGAGGTACCGGAGCACGCGGAGCTCGCATTGTCGTTGAAAAGTCAGCGTTTTCGGCGAGTAGACGAAGGTCACGGGGCGAGGAATCGGTCGTAGGACGCGGAGAGGAGGAAATTTGACACGGGATTACGGGAGCAACGGGTTGGGAGAGAAGGCGTTCGGTACGCGAGCTGAGAAAATGGCCGTGTTATTAAATCGATCGCTGGTCCGGCCAGGGTTGGAGCTGGGCCAGGGGTCGGTCGGTTGGTTGAATGGTTGGAAGGACGGACGAAAAGAGACGCAGAGAGAGAGAGGGAGAGAAAGAGTCAATCCGAGGAAAATGGAGAGAGAAAGAGACGCATCCACCACACATCCGTGTCACCAGAGCTACAGACATCGAAGGACAACAAGAAGTACCACGCAACTCGGAAATCTGTAGTTGAACAGCCAGAAAGGCAGTTACTCGGTCGAATGGCAATGGAAATAGAAGAAGTTAAGCGTACGTGAGTATCTTTTGAAATTCGAGGCGATAGAGCATCGTGATAAGAACCACGATAAGAAAAAAGAACTCATTCATCAGCCGTTCGTGTTCACAGGTCTACAGAGAAACTCAAGGGCAAGAAGAAACACGACGCGGTGCGAAAATGTCTAGTTGAACAGCCAGGAAAGCGACAGAAAGGTCGAATGTCAATGGGAATGGAAAAAGTTAAGCGGGGACCTTTTCAAATTCGAGGCGATAGAGCAGCGTGATAAGAACCGTCGAGAAAAAACGCATTGAGTTAATCGCGTCTCCCTCGAGAGCATTTTTCATCGCGCGAATAAAATTTCGTTTCTCGATGAATCGCGCGCTTGAAAACGCATTTACGTAACGACTATTACGCTGCTCTATGAGCGCCCTCGTGGTGCCTCTGAACGCGCCTTTGCCAAATCGTTGCTTCGACCAACGATATAAACGCGCCTGGTATTTCGTCGTTCTTCGCCGTGATTCTTTTATTGCCACCGTGCCATCGTTCAACCTGGCGACTCAGTCGCGCGACGTCGAACTATTACTTTGCGTACGCGAGGGTCGTTGAACCTCTCGAGTTAACGCGTCGTTCGAAAATCATCGAGGATTCTTTTAATCTCGGCGTTTGCTGCTCGTTTTCGTCTGAATCGACGCGTCAAATTCGTCTAGAAATTTGTCGAAAGAAAAAAAAAGCCGGATGTAACAACGAAAAGTATAATAAAAGAGCATAGAGCTCTCGTCTACTACATTATTGTAAAATCTCGACGTTCGATTCTCGTTTTCGTCGGTATATGCGCGTCAAATTCGTCTAGAGATTCGTCGAAAGAAAAGAGAGAAGCGATTAACAACGAAAAATATTTTATATAAAATCTTTTTTCTGCCGCACTGTTTAATCGTTCGATCGAATTATCCTTTCGGTTAATTGGGAATCTATGACTCGATCGAGAAGGAAGAAGGTATCTATCGAGGGATAAAATTCGATTTACGGTGCGATCCGACGCGAGAAAAATTACTTATCGCGTCGACAAAGAACGCTCGTTACGGGAAATCTTTCGTGCGAGAACGAAGTTGTACGCTGTACTTTTATGCACGCTCGATACTTCTGCCGTCGACTTAAGAAAGTTTCACCGAGTTCGTGAGTCTGTTTACCGCGAGAATCGAGGGAAGTTTTCCTTGCCGGACGAATAAATATAAAGCCGCGATTGACCCCTTTCCATCTCGAAGAAAAGCCTACTACTTTTCGACGAGTACAGCTCCGCCGGTCCTCGAAAAGTCACATCCTTTCGCTTGTACGTCTTTTGGAAAAGTGGAAAATTTCTTCTTATCGCCAAAATTTGTTTGGTTGTATTTAAAGTAAAATGTTTTAAAATATGAAAAAAAGCAATTTTGTATAAATAAAGAATTTGAAAGAATTTTTATTCACCGTGGATTAACAATCG